>SJYA01005286.1:0-26187 GCA_006410615.1 Neotragus moschatus
GCAGCCATGAAATTAAAAGATACTTACTCCTTGGAAGAAAAGTTATGAGCAACCTAGATAGCATATTCAGAAGGAGAGACATTACTTTGCCTACTAAGGTCTATCTACTCAAGGCTATGGTTTTTCCAGTGATCATATATGGATGTGAGAGTTGGACTGTAAAGAAGGCTGAGCACTGAAGAATTGATGATTTTGGACTGTGGTGTTGGAGAAGATTCTTGAGAGTCCCTTGGACAGCAAGCAGATCCAACCAGTCCATTCTGAAGGATTTCAGCCCTGGGATTTCTTTGGAGGCAATGATGCTGAAGCTGAAACTCCAGTACTTTGGCTACCTCATGCGAAGGGTTGACTCATTGGAAAAGTCCCTGATGCTGGGAGGGATTGGGGGCAGGAGGAGAAGGGGACGACAGAGGATGAGATGACTGGATGGCATCAGTGACTTGATGGATGTGAGTCTGGGTGAACTCTGCGAGTTGGTGATGGACAGGGAGGCCAGGCACGCTGCGGTTCATGGGGTCGCAAAGAGTCGGACATGACTGAGCAACTGAACTTAACTGAGTATTTCATCTTATAAGAAATCTGAAAATTTCATTTTTTGTTTCACGGTGAACAAAATGTTGTAGAAATCTTTGTTTCAGTTTATAGTATTTCCATTTTATGAACACTTCAGTGTCGTTGAGTACTATGAAACTCATATAATAGAAAAAATAAAGACCTAATATATTTATTAAAAAACACACACATAAAACACTTCCTAGCTTGGTGGAAAACCAGGAATCTTACAGTTGTTTTATTTTCCAGTCTGCACCTTTAATCTCATAAATAATTTTTGTTCTGTGTGTGAATTATTTTTGGCCATGCCTGTGGCATGACAAACTTCCCAGAGCAAAGACAGTATCTGCTTCCCTACAGTTGACCATCAAGGGAGTCCAATACATGATGATATTGCTTAGTCCTCCCACTTAAGAAAAATTAGACCTATTAACCAATATTTCATCTTAAGTACATGTATCTTTTAAGAAGCAGCAGCATTAATTTTATCACCAATGAAGCGTGATTAATCTTATTTAAGCATAAAACCTGCAGTTGTTAAAATGTTTACTAAAGAAAATAAAGCTGAAATAAGGCCTTAGTGGAAGCAGTGTTGTTATCAGCCAAGTGATTTTGTCTACAAACGTTGATACATTCAAGAAAATTAAAATATATTATGATTATGTTCTGTATATGTGTTGTAATGAATAGCCTACTTTTGTGACTAAAGTGTATGTGAAATAATATAGATGTAAAATTAATTTGTACCATTACGTAATCTTTAAGTTGAACAGTTTATGAATTGAAGAATTATGAATGTCTGTTATTGAGTCACGTTGTGCTATATATCTAGTATCAATGTGTCTTTAAGATGTGACAACTAAGCGAGAAAAATACTTTGTACACTATTTCTCATTTAGTAAGTAACCCTTTAGAAGTGGTAATGCTCATTTTACATATTAAAAACCTTCATCAGTTTAAACCTAAATATTTTTTTCTGATTTGGTAATGTGCTACAGTTGCTTTCAGTATATTTCAGTTTATTGTATTTTATGCTTTGTTAAATTTTGGTTTTTATAAAATACTGAAGCTGTTTAAAGTATACACTTAAATTTTTTTTTCAGCATTTACTTTTGTTGTGTTGATTCTTGGTTACTGTGCATGGGCTTTCTCTAGTTGCAGCAAGCAGAGGCTACTCTTCACTGCAGTACATAGGCTTCTATTGTGGTGGCTTTTCTTGTGGAACTCCATCTCTAGGGCTCACAGACTTTCAGTGGTTTCATCATATGGGCTCAGTAGCTGGGGCACACAGGCTTAGATCCCCTGTGATGTGGGATCATCACAGATCATGGATCGAACCTGTCTCCTGCATCAGCAGGCAGATTCTTAAACACCAGTGAAGTCCAAAAGTTATATGTGTATTTTATAATGAAGCATGAATCATATTTTATTATGAATGGAAAAGTACTATATAATTCATGTTTATGTCTGGACTTTAAACTTAAGTCTGAATTAAGCAAATTAACATCAAACAGAAAATTCAAAGATGCTCAAACTAGTTTACTGCCAAAATATGTCCAGTGTCCAATCCCAATGTTATGGAGATCCGTTATTTCCATTCTTACTGTTCTCATTTTAATGAAGCACTTGAATAGTGCTATCAAGTGAGAAATTTAAGATTATTTTATCTTAGATACCAGCATAAAGCAAGAAATACCTTTTTTTCCCAAAGAACGAAACAGACTATAAAACTAAAGCATTTATTTTAGTTAAACACTGTAATCTCCATACACAGTTAAACATACGTTCTAAAAATTTATAGTTTGCTGTGATTTGAGGGCTTCCCAGTGGCTCAGATGGTAGAGTCTGGCTGCAATGTCAGAGACTCAAGTGACTTGGGTTCATTTCCTGGGTCAGGAAGATCCCTTGGAGAAGGGAATGACTAACCACTCCACTGTTCTTGCTTGAAGAATCCCATGGACAAAGGAACGCAGTGGGTTATAATCCATGGGGTCACAAAAAGCTGGACATGACTAAGCACACACATCCAGCATGTATCATTATTTTTATTTTCCCTTTTTTATGCTGTATCATGATTATCAGGCAAAGTAAGTTTTTACTTATTTACTAGTTTTTATTTATTTACTAGATATTTACTAAATATCACTTCATGTGTCCCATCACTTCATGGCAAATACATTGGGAAACAGTGGAAATAGTGTCAGACTTTATTTTTTTGGGCTCCAAAATCACTGCAGATGGTGACTGCAGCCATGAAATTAAAAGATGTGTTCTCCTTGGAAGGAAAGTTATGACCAACCTAGATAGCATATTAAAAAGCACAGACATTACTCTGCCAACTAAGGTCTGTCTAGTCAAAGCTATGGTTTTTCCAGTGGTCATGTATGGATGTGAGAGTTGGACTGTGAAGAAAGCTCAGTGCCAAAGAATTGATGTTCTAGAACTGTATTGTTGGAGAAGGCTCTTGAGAGTCTCTTGGACTGCAAGGATGTCCAACCAGTCCATCCTAAAGGAGATCAGTCCTGGGTGTTCATTGGAAGGGCTGATTTTGAAGCTGAAACTCCAATACTTTGGCTACCTCATGCAAAGAGCTGACTCACTTGAAAAGACTCTGATGCTGGGAGGATTGTGGGCAGGAGGAGAAGGAGACGACAGAGGATGAGACGGCTGGATGGCATCACCAACTTGATGGACATGAGTTTGGGTAAGCTCTGGGAGCTGGTGATGGACAGAGAGGCCTGGTGTGCTGCAATTCATCAGGTCGCAAAGAGTCAGAGACAACTGAGTGAATGAACTGAACTGAGCAAGGAGTATGAGCAATAGCATTTGAAGAATTTTGGACAAGGAAATTCTAATTGTTCCATTTTGTATTTGTGACAGAAGATTTGAATTTTTAATAGTGTATCCTTCTTATATGTAAACTAGTAACAGTGATTTCATAAACAGCCAGTAAGTTTGCTGTGGACCTGATTTTTATGTTTTAGCTGTAGTGGAAGTGTGCTGAAAATAGTACTTGTCTGATCTCAGATGTCTTAAGCACCAAACTCTAAATAACCACTTGGTGTCACTAGTAGAATGCTCTGATAATCTTGAAATTTTCTTTTTAAAAAAGTTTTTTGTTTGTCTAAAACACACAACCTTCAGTGTCAATTTCACATTCTTTAGCCTCCCCAGTGTGCTTACCAAAGTATCACATTTTCCTTCCACAGGAAGCTGAAACACTATATCAAGTTCTGGAAGAAATTAGGCTTACATAACTCTCCTCCCCTGTTGATGACTTCTTATGGCATTTTACACATTGCAGATGGTTACTGAGTATTAAGGCATCAAATGACTATAACTACAAAGATGCCTCAGCGAATGTGTCTTTGCCTTCAAAAGAAACTGTTAAGTGGTTTTTTTTTTTTTTTTGATATATGAAACAATCTACGTAACTTGTCTCACGTTTAGACTACCTTAGTTGTATTTACTATAAAATAATCATTGGTCCAACAAAGTCACATAGTCATTTATGATTAAACAATTCATAACTTTAAGTAGGATCTGTGTGTGTGTGTTTAAGCTTGTGTGTATGTGTGTTTAAGCTTCAACATGTGTGTGTGTGTGTGTGTGTGTATTTTAAGCTTCAGCATGTGTGTGCATATTTATTTTATTTAAGCTTCAGCAACCGTGTGTGTGTGTATTTCTTTTAAGCTTCAGCACATGCTTAAATTTCCATTAATTTGATAATGCAGTTTATTGACCAGTGTATACTGAAATGTAGTATTTTGACCAGTGTATACTGAAGTGCTACATAGCTTGTGGTTTTATAAAACCTGGTTTAACATGGGAATTTCAGTTTCCTTTCCCAAATACAGTAATATAGTCAATACATATAGCTTGTTTTTAAATTACATACAGAAGTATCACTTTAAGAGAACTCTCAAACTAAAATATCTGTAAAGGGTCTTTAAGTCCCTTGGTTAAGTCTTTTGGGTAACGAAAGTGTGAAATGATTATATTAAACAGTAATGATGACATCATGTAACACTGCTAGGGAACAGTAAAATAGTAAGCAGTAACCATCTGCAATGTGTAAAATGCCATAAGAAGTCATCAACAGGGGAGGAGAGTTATGTAAGCCTAATTTCTTCCAGAACTTGATATAGTGTTTCAGCTTCCTGTGGAAGGAAAATGTGATACTTTGGTAAGCACACTGGGGAGGCTAGAGAATGTGAAATTGACACTGAAGGTTGTGTGTTTTAGACAAAGAAAAAACTTGTTTAATACTTAATATGCTAGGTTGGGTTTAAGATTTGTTGTGATTATTAGAATATTCAGGCCACAGTTACAATATACAGTTGCATAAACATGTTGAAAGAAAGTTACACAGCTCAAAACAGCCTGGAGTTAAAACTACCCTCCAGGACCTCCCCACCATTCTATGCAAAACAAAGAACTCTCTCACCCTCCTCCAAACAAAACGGATGCTTGGAGAAAACTACTGAGAGTCCCTTGGACTGCAAGGAAATCCAACCAGTCCATTCTGAAGGAGATCAACCCTGGTATTTCTTTGGAAGGAATGATGCTAAAGCTGAAACTCCAGTACTTTTGGTCACCTCATGAGAAGTGTTGACTCACTGGAAAAGACTCTGATGCTGGGAGGGATTGGGGACAGGAGGAGAACGGGATGACCGAGGATGAGATGGCTGGATGGCATCATTAACTCGATGGACGTGAATCTGAGTGAACTCCGGGAGTTGGAGGACAGGGAGGTCTGGCGTGCTGTGATTCATGGGGTTGCAAAGAGTCAGATACGACTGAGCAACTGAAATGAACTGAACTGAAGGTTGATTAGGCCCAGCTCCCAGCTAGTCTAGCCTCTGGCCGATCTCTAGAATTCCTCGCCCCAGTCATTTAATAGATAACTACTCTGAACAACCCGCTGCCTCTATGGGGTCGCATGGAGTTGGACACGACTGAAGTGACTTAGCAGCATCAGCAGTAGCCGAGCAACATTGGAGAACAGGCCCCCTTAAGACAGTAGCTTTCCACATACATTCCTGTATGTACTTACTCTTTTCTTGGGTAAGTGCAGCAGCTCACTAATCTTATTGTTGCCCTTTCTTGCCTCATTAAAGGTGATCTGTTCCTGTAAAGTGTTGGTTGTAAGGTATAGTTTGGGACGAGGCAGAAAGAGGAAAGACGACCTCAACAGAAGTAGATTACCTTTATTCAGGCAAGGAGGGGCGACAGTTGGCCTAATGACCAGGCTAAGCACAGAGAGGAATCAGAGAGGCTCCATATTTATAGGGAGGTTTGTGGAAGTGATAAGGGAAACATTAATCAGGTGGAATGTTTTGGGTATTCTTTAGTTGAGATGGTATTTGTAGTTGGGCAAGGGGTGATAAGTCTTCTGGGCAGGTGCAGAGGGTGGTAGGTTTCTGGATAGGGGTGATAAGTCCCAGATAAATGCAACCAGCCTGGTGTATCAGGGCAGGACTTAAAGTTCTGTTTTGTTTTCTCCGAAGTTAGATGATTCAGCAAGGGCCTTTGAGACTGCTGTTTTCTTTTCTAGGCCCCAAAGACTCCTTTATTCTAGACTCTGAAATCATTTTTAAAAAATCGGAAAAGGGCACTGTTATCTCCTGACTATTTCCTGCTGGATAGGGGTGATGATTTTGGGTCTGGAATGGAGGATCATCCTAGGGCCCAGGGTCTCCTTCTTCTGAGCTTGGGGTGAAGCTCTCGAGAATAGGAATGGTCTTGACCTAATCTCTAGAGATGGCCTGAAACCGTTCTTGGAGAAACCTTTGAAAGAGATTGACGAGTCAGGGTCCAAATAAGAGGAATAGAATGATAAATAGCAGTGATCGCAGGAAAGGGAGCAACCAAGGGAGGACATGTTGGAACATGTGTTGGGGACTGTAAAGGTTTTGTAACTCTTTTCTATGGCATTCAGTTCTAAGTTCTTTGACTCTGCCCTGGACTATGCCCATTTCATTAACAAAATAACAGCAGTCCTCTCCTAGGAAAAGGCAGGTCTCTCCCTTTTCTGCGGTGAGAAGGTCCAGGTTTCGCCTATTTTGTAGGGCCACAGAAGCTAATGAGTTAATTTCTCTTTGGATTGAAACGAAGGACTCCACTACCTGCTCCATCTCTTCATTAAGTTCCTGGGACAGCTTGTAGTAGAAATAGGCAGAGGTCGAGATGCCTTCAATCCCGCTGCCTAGGGCTGCTGCTATGCCAGTCCCAATCAGGAGGCGAGCTATGACAGCTTGTCTTTTCCTGTGGGAAAGTTCCCCTTGGGTGTAGACTATTTGTTCTATCTCTTCTTCTTTGAGGAATGTTAGACTCGGGGTCAGGAAGACCAAGATGCAAGGTCCAGGGGGTTTCCAAGAGGAGACACAAATATGCATAGGTCCCCCAGAGAATGAAGATTCCTGGGTTGGTGCAATTATTTGTGCTGTTGCAGAGAACCCAAGTGCAATAGAGGAGGGAGCGGAGTTTTAAGACCAGTGTAGTTGGGTCTAGAGTAGTTAATACAGGTTAGGTTTGAAGAGGCCGAGAGTAGGACATTGTCAGAGACTGGCCCAATGAGTTGTGTAGTTTTTTGTTGGAAAGGGGAAGTATAGTTGCCCTGTAACAGCCAGATTGAAGGTAAAGGCATTGCTATGTGTGGTGAGGGAGACAGAGACATGCATGTCTAGCACTGGGATGTGTGTTGTGTGCACTGGCAGAATTCAAAGGAGAAGTTGAGAAGGCAGGTAAGGTGTTGGTTGCCAGAAGGAGGTTTTAGGAGAGGCCGTTATTGGGAAAGGAAGTCTAGGCATTTATAAGGATCAGGGGTCACCTGTAACCGGGAAATTATGTACTTTATGTACATAATTTATGTACTTGTTTTTGTTTCTTTTCCTGATTTTGATCTAGTACCCCGCCCCCATCTGAGTACCCCCCAGTGGGTAATGGGATAGGAACATGTTTCTTCCATTTGGCTTATGGCAGATACTCATGAAACTCCCTCTCTTTTGAACTTTAATAGTGAGTAGGGATTTGGACTTTCTACCCCCGAGGTCATGGTGCATGGTTTTGGAGCTGTATTATAATGCGAGGAATGTACATAGGAATAAATGTCAGAGCAGGGGCAGGGAGGAGCCAGAAGGCTGGGGGCACAGAAAGGATAAGGAACAGAGGAGTCATGGGCTGTTAGGCAGCGCAGAGGAGATAGCAGCCTAGGAGTGGAACTCAGCTAGCAACGCAGGCGATACCGTAGGTGGCCAGTCCTGAGTGGAGACAGTTACTAGGCCTATAGCAAGGATTAAGATTAAGAGTTCTATTATAGTTAGAGAGACAGGGAGAGGCCAGTCAGGGCGAGGGGAAAAGGCCCCAAGTTGGTCGCTGTTTGAATATGAGGAGGAACAGTGTTCATTAGGATGCAGAATGATGTAGAGAATGAAAGTAAAGAAATCAATTTCATCTGCAGTCAGGTTGTAGAAGGTTCCCTGGAGCCACAGTTGAGACACCAGTGTAGTCACATCTTTGAAGGAGGTTCCTGTTGGGGTGTTGGTCCAGAGGTCTTGTTTTAGTTGGGTCAGGAACAGTTGTAGGTTGAAGAGAGTCCAGGTCATTCAGTGTCTTCTTGCATGGTTGACAGAGGTTGTTGCCAGGTTTATTTTAAGGAGGTAGGTCCTGTGAGTGAGACTTGATAGGTGTCAGTTAAGGAGGGCAATGCAGGGTCAGAGGTGACCCATTTTAGGCGAGAGATGTACCCAGAAGGTGACCTCGAGTTTAGCTGCAGTTGGGGTAAGGAGGATGATTTTGAATGGTCCATGCCATTTTGTGGTTAGGTCACCCTGGGGATCATCAGACAGATATACCATATCCTCAGTTTTTAAAAGGGGCAGGGAGGCTTGGGGGTCAGGGGCAGGCAAGTTGTGGATGACATATTTCCAAACGGTATTGTGGAGTTCTGCCAGCAGAGGGGAGTGTAAGAAGCTTGGTATGGGAGGAGGTTCAGGGGGGAGTCCAGGAGGGAGCATGAGCTTTCCATACATCACCTCAAAGGGGCTCAGCCCCAGGGGCTTTCTGGGCAAAGCCCATCTTCTGAGGAGAACAATTGGCAAAAGTTTAGTCCAATCCAGATATAGTTCTAGAGTTAGTTTAGTCAGGGTTTCTTTGATTATGCTATTCATCCTTTCTACCTTTTCTGAGGGCTGGAGACGGTATGGAATGTGAAATTTCCAGGGTATCTGTAAGAATTGGACAAGTTGTTGTCCAATCCTGTGCTGGGAGGCTGCCTCATACTTGGTGGGTTGGAAACGATGTCGGTTTAAGGTTAGAATTGGGGCTAGTATGTTGACATGTTTGACAGGAGCGGGTAAGGTGATCTAAATATTGTTGGTCAGCACTGGATATGGGGAAGTGGTTACGGAGGAACTGCTGGAGTGTCTTGAGTGAGGGGTGAAAAAGTGAGTGTAGAAAAGAGGATTTCTCTGGTGGTGGGAGGGTCTGGAGGAGTCAGAGCTAAGATGACAGGGGACTGGAGGGAAGGATGGGACAGTGCTGTCTCCTTTGTCTTCTGTCTGCAGCACTGTTGTAGGCTGATAAGACTTCCCTTTTGATGTCCCCTACAGTGGAGTGTGGCGGCTTTGTTTGGTAAGAGTGTTGCCTCTAGAATTTTGAGGATCAGATCTGAATTAATAATGGGGGATCCTTTTTGGGTTAGGAAACCTCTCTCTCTTCATATTAGGATGTTTAAGTGAAGTGTATTATAGGGATATTTGGAGTCCGTGTGGATGTTAACCCTTAGAATTTTAGCAGAGTTAAAGCTCTGGTGAACAGTATCAGTTCTGCCTGTTGGAAGTGGTGTGAGGTGGCAGAGGTGAAGCTTCAATTGTCTGGGTTTCGTGATTGTGACAAAGGTCCCCCTGGATGATGGCATATCCTGCTGCAAAAGGTAGGGATTTTTGAGAGCTGCTATCAATGAACCAGTGTGAGGTGTCTGGGTCTAGGATGGGCTGATTTGTTAAATGTTTGAAGGGTTTTTGGGTAAGATCTACTGTTAGGCTGCAGCTATGTAGGAGGGAGTCTGTTGTAGAGGACGTGGGTAATAAGCTGGCGGAGTTAAGGGGAGAGCAGGGGGAGAATGAAAGCTGAGGGTTGAGGAGAAACGCATGTAGGACCTGCACGCTGGGAGGGGGAAGGGAGAGGAAAGCCTGATGTGACAGTAAGTCTTGGAAGGTGTGTGGAGAAGACTGTTAAAGCGGCATGTCTAGAGAGTTTATTTGCTTCAGGTATGAGGACTGCAATAGTAGCCATGGTCGGTATGCAGGGAGGCCACTCCTTTGTCATCATGTCAAGCTGGTTTGATAGATAGGCCATGGGAGCCCAGGTGTCTCTGGCCCACTGATACAGAAGTCCCAGGGCCTGTCCTTGGTTGGAATGTGCAAAGAGAAAGAATGGTCTGGTGTGACTGGCACCTGGAGGAGGCTCTGAGTGAGCTGGTGGAGAAGACTGGCCAGCGAGGAGGTATAAAAGAGGGGCTCATCCAGACATCCTTTAGTTGCCTCATAGAGCCGCTTTGCAATGAGAGAGAAATTAGGAATCCAGATACAGAAAAAGTTTAGGAGGCCAAGGATAGACAGGAGCTCCCTTTTCGTTTTTGGAAGTGGACCATTAATTAAGGCCTGGATTCTATCTGGATAAATAGTTCTTTGTTGATGGGATATGGAGAGCCCTAGGTAGGTGACATCTGTCTGGGCTATTTGGGCCTTAGATTGGGATACCTGATAACCCCAGGATCTCAGAGCCCCAAGGAGTTTGGCAGTATGTTGGAGGCAGAGTTTTTGGGTTGGGCTACAAAGAAGGAGGTCATCTATGTATTGGAGATGATGTGCAGCTAGGTCGAGCGTCTGTAGGTCCTTTTCTAAAGCCTGTCCAAAAAAGTAGGGACTGTCTCTGAACCCCTGCGAAAAGGGGTTGGGAGAGGGAGTGGAGAGGGATGGTGAAAAATGCATCTTTGAGATCTAATACCGTGAAGTGGGTTACAGTCGGGGGTGTGGTAGACAGAAGGGTGTAAGGGTTAGGGACTATTGGGTATGTCGATGTGATGGCCTCACTGACTTTTTGCAGATCCTGGACCAGTCTCCAAGAGTTTGATCCCTTCTTTCCTGCCAGAATAGGGGTATTGTGTGGTGAATGGGTAAGAATTAGGACAGAGGCTTGAAGAAGACAGTCTATGATAGGCTTAAGTCCCTTGTGGGCCTCCGAGGTGAGAGAAAACTGTTGTTGGGCAATTATAGTTGAGGGGTATTTTAGGGTAATGTGGACTGGGGGATGAGGTTTGGCTATGGATGGGTGATCAGTGTCCCAGACTTGGGGGTCTAAGGCGGGTAGATCTAAGGGAAGGTCAGGTGTGAGGGATAGGGACTGCTCAGGTGCCATCTGCATGCAGAATGTAGAGAATCTGTTGGGGGGGGTATGGTAATAAAGACCCCCAACTTGGATAACAAGTCCCTCCCTAGGAGTGCCATCAGGCACTGAGGCATTATGAGGAATGAGTGTATAAGGGTCAATTCTCCAAATTGACAGAGTAATGGAGGGCTGATTTTTGGCCTTAGGGGAACTCCAGAGATGCCCTTGATTGTGAGTTCCGAGTCTTGAGTTGGGCCAGAGAAGGAAGTTAAGAGAGAGAAAGTGGCTTGTGTATACTATAAAAGAGGTCTTTTTTCCGGCCACTACCCCATCTATCTAAGTTCTGAGCTCGTGCTCAGGACATGGGCCAGGGACTGGAACCCCGGCCCCATCACTGGAACAACTCTCGTAGGGTTGGGCTGGGGTTCTGGGGAGAAGTGGGGATTTCCCCAGAGGCACCAGGGTGTCCCTCTAGACATTCCAGTCTCCAGGTCTGGAAGGTGGGGACAGTCCATCTTCCAGTGTCCCCATTGGCCACAGGTTGGGGATGCTTTTGTGGGGGGCCACAGATTTGGGCATGCCTTTGCCCAGTGTCCTGACTGGTTGCATCGGAAGCAGGGTCCAGGGTTGGGGTCTTAAGCCCCGTTCTGGAATGACTTGGGCCAGGCTGATTTCTTCCCATTTAATTGCTGCCACCAAAAAGGCATATTTAGCTTTTCTCACACGTTCTTCTTCTCTTAGCCTCCTCCTCCCTATTATTGAACACCTTGAAGGCTACTTCTAGAAGGTCTCTTTGGGGGGGGGTTTCAGGGCCCTTTTCTAGTTGTCGAAGCTTGCATCTGATGTCAGGGGCAGACTGGCTAATGAATTGTACATGAAGGTATAGTAACCCAGCAGGGGTGGTATCTAGGTTGGTATACTTCTGGACTGCCTGTGAGGTGTGCCAAGAATAAGGCTGGATTTTTGTCTGCCTCTTGGGTGATTTCTCTGACTTTATCATAATTGACATGGATATGAGTATTTTTCTGCATTCCTTCTAGAATGCAGGTAATCATATGATTGAGTCTCCTGATACCTGGGTCACCAGGCTGGTTAAGTCCAGTGGGGATCTAACTCAGGCACTGCCTCATCAGCAACTGGGTTATCTTGGTCTTGGTTATGTAAATGATCAGCACAGGCTTCTGCTGCTTGCCAGACATGGTCTTTTTCATCAGGGGTGAGAGTCTCATTTAGGATATAATACACGTCATTCCACGTGAGGTTGTAGGCCTGGGAGAATCTCAGGAATTCTTTTCTATATCTGGTAGGATTTTCAGAAAATGATCCCTACTTTTTTTCTATCTGGCTCATATCTGACAATGAAAATGGCACATGGACTCGGGTTGGGCCCTCTGGTCCTGCCACCTCTCTCAGGGGAAACGTGTTGGGTACGTGATCATGTGGAAGGCGGGGAAGAAAGGGGGGAGGGGTAGTCAGGGAGAAGGGATAGCGGGGTTGAGGGAGTCAGGAGAAGTTTCTGGGCCAGTAGGTCAGTTGGATGAAGGGGAAGAAGAGGGTTGGTGGGGTGGCGGGTAGGGAGGGGTCTCATCCACGGGGTTGAACTCTGGGGGCACGGAAGGCTGCAGTCTGTGGTTAGCTGAGAAAGAACCATTTTGCTTGGGAGGCAAGGTGCATAGAAGGACCTCGTGGGTGGAGCAGGTCTTGTATAGGGAGGGCCTGCTCTGAAGGGCCCAAATTATTGTCTCACCCATTATTGCCCTTCAGAGTTCCTGCTTGGGCACAGGGGACCTCCAACCACTTGCCATTCCATTTAAGGAAGTCTGTGAGATTTTGAAGAATGTTAAAGTCAAATGTGCTGACTTCAGGCCAGCGGTCTTGTTTGTCTAATTGGTATTGAGGCCAAATCTGTGTACAGAGTTGTTTTAAACGGTTAGCTTTGAGTTCAGTGAGTGAGAGTGGTTTGAGATTTTTGAGAACACAGGTCAAAGGGGAATCTTTTGGGAGATTGGAAAGACCCCATAATTGAAAGGCAAGCAGAGGCTCCTCCCTTTGAGAGCTCGAGGCATCACCCATGGTTGCAATAGGAGTGATGAAAAGAGCTCTGTGTCGAGGTGGAGTGTCCCACACTGCCACCTACAGAGTGGCTCTGGGCAGGGGGTCCCCAGGACCCAGAGAGGACTGAGTTCTAGGGCACCTCCAAAATACCATCTGGACATTACCTTAATCTAGGGGCGGGTTTGAGTGGAGTGTTGCACGTAGAGCAGTCAAATGGCAAGAGTTCCTTATTCCAGAGGTCGTCAGAAAGAGAGGGAAAGGGGGTAGAGCCGAGGCCTGGGGGTACACAAAGCATCAATACAGCCTTAGCATAAGGCTTGCACTGCTCATGAAGGCACTGGCCGTCCCCGAGGGGAACTTGAGCCCTGGCAGAAAAGTGAGCTCAGAGGATGTTCATGCTCCCAAACTCTGGGAAAAGGGAAAACAATGAGAGGAAGGGAGAGTGAGAGAGTGAGCCAAGTGTCTCGCCCCTCCCTGGGTTTCGGCACCAACAATGTAAGGTATAGTTTGGGCCAAGGCAGAAAGAGGAAAGATGACCTCAACAGAGTAGGTTACCTTTATTCACGCAAGGAGGGGCAACAGTCAGCCTAAGGAGCAGGCTGAGCATGGAGAAGTGTCGGAGTCCAGCTCCAGCAGCCAAGGGATCAGCCTGAAGGGATGAGTGGTGTTGGCGGGAAATGATGTAGCCTCTGACTTTAGGTATGGGACTACATGTTTATTTCAAGCATCAGGTACTCTTTTATACTTTTTCAAATGCATTAGGTCAGAGGTTCAACATTTTCAGTTCCCTCTCACCCATATTATTGTCTCTTTGTTGCCCTTCAGAGTTCCTGCTTCAGAAATTCTTTCAGAATAGTGTTTAATTGATTACATTGTAACTCATGCTTATGTCTGGGCTGCATACCACATTCCTCAGTTTATTTATCTTTCTAAATCCTGCTTTCCCCTAGTATCTTAAGCTCACTATCTCCTAAAAAGGCTTCTACCTATTCTTAATTATTCCTACACCCTAAGCTCAGCAAACTTTCTTTGCCATAAACATATCCTTCACAAATAGGTTTCAGATAACAATCCTTCCCATGCCTCAAGCTGCAGCGTGTGTGCTCATCCTGAGACATTCTTTGTAAAAATCCTTGAACAAATGTCAATGGTTACTTTATAGATTTTTTTTCTGAGCACAACTGCATAAGGCTTTGTGCCTTCTCATGCTTCTCTCAAGAATAATAAGCACCTTAACATTCTTTCCAGCCAGCTCAACCAAAGAAGGGAAGAAACAAGTCAGAATCACAAGAGCTAATTACTTCATCCCAGGTCCATGCCTGTGGAATGAGAGGGGGTTGGGGCCATGACTCCCAACAGAGAGGGATCAGGGAGGCTCCATATTTATAGGGAAGTTTGTGAAAGTGATAAGGAAAACGTTAATCAGGTGGGATGTTTTGGGTATTCTTTAGTTGAGATGGCATTTGTAGTTGGGCAGAGGATGATAAGTCTTCTGGGCAGGTGTAAGGGGTGGAAGGTTTCTGGACAGGGGGTGATAAGTCCCAGATAGACGCAACCAGCCTGGTGCATCAGGGCAGAACCTAAAGTTCTGTTTTGTTTTCTCTGAAGTTAGATGATTCAGCAAGGGCCTTTGAAACTGTTTTCTTAGAAAGGCCCAAAAGACTCCTTCACTGGTCTCATTCTTCTTCCGAATCTTGGCTTCTCTAACTCCGTTACCCTACATTTTTTGGTGCTGAAACCCGGGAGGTTGAGGTTCCTTCTTCTCCATGGTCAGCTCTTCAGAGCATGGAAGGCTGCTGAGCTCACTTTCCCACCTGGACTTTCAATACTTCCTAGAGAGGAAGGCTCTGTGGGCTCTGTGCCTGTAGGCTCTGTGCCTTCGTGAGTGATACAAGTCCTGTGTAAGGGCTTTATTGGTTTTCCATGTACCCCAAAGAATATTGGTCTCTCTGTCTCTCTGCCTGTTTTCTCTAGTTTCTTTTCTGAAAGACCGACCAACTCCAGGACAGAGGCCTTTTGCCATTTGATCTCCATCCATCCACCACAAATTCTCACCTGACCCAGTAGCCCAAGTAAGCTCAGATGGTACTCTAGGGTGCCTTAGACTATCGTTCTTTCTGGGTTCCCAGGTCAAAAGGCCCCTTGGCCAAAAGGCCCTCTAGGGAGGTACTTGGGGGATGTCCCTCCCTCCTTCAGAGTCTGTCTCTCTTTCTTTGCCCAGTCAAAAGATTAGGTGACAACCTTTGCTCTCAACCACTCGTTAAAACATTTGTTATGGGGTCAAGCCAATCTGTCCCATGGGACTCTCCCTTGGCCTGCATAAAATGAAATCTCAAACATCTACTCTTGACCTATCTCAAAGTTCATAAATTTGAGTCACTCTGAACTCAAATTTGGCCTCAGTACCAATTGGATAACCAAAAGCACTGGCCTGAGTTTAGGACTTTCGATTTCAATATTTTATCAGATCTCACTAACTTCCTCAAATGGAATGGGAAATCATAGGAGGTCCCCTACATTCAAGCCTTCTGGGCTTAGAAGCTGTCCTTCTCTCTGCAAGGACTATTCTATCTATTAAATCCTCCTCTGCTCTCTCTTCCCCTCCATTACAAAAGAATCCAAACCTAAAGCCCCTAAAAGGCCCCCAAACCCTCAGTCTCCAATTTTGACTCAGCAGATGAGCCTCCTCCCTACCGCCCGAGAGAGAAAGCTTCTGGAGACGAAACCCCATCCTCTAGCCCTTCCTCCTCCAAAACAGGAAATGATGACTCCGAAACCCCAAAAGAGATTTTCAACCCCTTCCATCGGCTAGGACCTGAAGCAAACACGTTTCCACTCAGAGAGGTAGCAGGACCGGAGGGCTCTACATGGGTTCATGTGCCTTTTTCAATTTCCAATATTAGCCAAACTGAAGAAAAATTGGGATCTTTTTCTGAAAATCCTACTAGAAACAGAAAAGAATTCCTCCACCTTACACAAGCATATCATTTAACCTGAAATGATCTTTATTACATCCTAAATGCCACTTTAACCCCTTATGAAAAGGAACAAATTTGGCAGGCAGCCCAGACTCATGCTGATCAGCTCCACAACCAAGATAGGACTAATCTGGTGGCTGATGATGTGAGCCATGTTGGACATATCAAGCAGGAGATGCCAACATCCTGTACCTGCATCAGATGATCACCTGTTTATTAGAAGAAATGCTATAAAGCTCTCACATTCATGTTAACTACGATAAGATGAGGGAAGTGACTCAAGAAAAAGATGAAAATCCTGCCCTTTTTCTTTCACGGCTTTCTGAGGCAGTCCAAAAATAAACTATTCTAGATATTTCCATTCCTGCCAGACTTCTGTGCCTACATGTCCAGTTCATAAGCCAGTCAGCCTCTCATATTTGACAAAAACTACGCCAGTTAGAGAAGGGCCCCGAAACCTCTAAGCGAGATCTCCTAGAAACAGCCTTTAAAGTTTTCAACAATAGGGAGGAAGAAGTGAAAAAAAGAAAAAGAAAAGAAAGAAAGGCCAAATATGCTTTATTTGCTGCAGCTATCCAAAGAAAAAATTCAAAAAAAAGAAAAAGAAAAAATTCAACCCCTTTCGCCCATCAACCTCGGCCCACCCATATGGGAGCTAACCCTCCAAGCCCCTGCTTCAGATGTAACCAAAGGGGACACTGGGCTAAGTCCTGCCCAAACCCCTGGCCATCCACCAAACCCTGCCCCACCTGCAAACAATGAGGCCACTGGAAAATGGATTGTCCTCAGACACTACCCACCAAATCCTGGGGCTCACCCCAGGCCCAACAACAATGGTCCAGGAACCAGATTCAAGGAGGCCCTGGTATCCCAGACCATGGTTCCCTGGGTGAGGTGAGAGATTATCCAATTGTGCCTGAGTTATTCCAGTGATGGAGCCTAAGCTCCAGACCCCAAATCTGCCCCATACAGATAGATCTGGAGCTTCAGGTAATTGGCATGGTGGCCGAACACAAAGTCTTGTTCCTAATAGACACTGTAGCTGCTTTTTCACTTTTAACTTCCTTTAAGGACCCTCTCCAACCTTAAGAAGTGGCCACTGAAGGGGTCTCAGGCATCCCCAAATAACCCCTCCTCTCCTTTTTTCCTTTGGCAAAATGCTGGGAGCCACCACGGGAGATCCCACCCATGACAAAGTCATGTGGCAGAGAACTGTTAAGCAAGGCTTCAGAACTCAAGGGGCTTCCTAGGCTTTCTCGAGCAACTACCCCAAAACTAGAATCTGTCTGTTTTACTATTTCATGACTTTCACCAAATGTGAGAGGAATGCAAATCCTAAAACATAGAGACTTTCAAAGAGTTAAAAGTTATTAGAGTAGTGCTGCTATAGGATTTCATTATTGGGCCAATGCTTGTTGCTAAGTTTCCATATCTCTTATCCACTGTGCACCTAGGAATGCATTAGTTAACAGTGAGAATGTAAGAAAAACAAGTGTAGCCTTGAATTTAACCATATCAGACTTTTGGGCTAATTGGCTATTTCTTGTAACTCACTGCACCTTTGTTCTGTGAAAAACGTAACTCTGGCATTTTCTGAAGCTGACATAGATTAGAAATACAAAGAAAAAACACTTTGAGGGAAAATAAGTTTTCTGGTTGATCAGCCTTTATCAAAAGAGGGTCATAAAAGGTTCACAGACCTCCAAGGCCAGAAGATACTGTTCACAACATCCTTTGTGGAAAAGGCATGCAAAAAAATCCTGGTTTTGATAAGGGCAAAACTGGTGGAATGTTGGGCTAACTCTGTATGACCTTGCATCTTTCATTTCCCTCTATGTACAAAAAACGTATATAAGCACGTTTTGAAAGATAAAGCTTTGGGATCTTGCTCATCGAAGCAGCTTGATCTCCCCGTGTCAATCATTTTCTTCTCTTACTCTCTTTCTGGCTGGTTCCCATTTGAAGTACAGAAGTCCGCTGTGTCTACTTATTTGCCTGGGTTTCTAAGACCTGAACGGGAAGGCATCTTGAGTCTTCACTCCTGCGGGAGACCAGGAGGGCATCTGTGGCCTCACGTAGACAGTGCAAGTCTCTTGTCTTGAGACTTTATTGATTTTCTGTATGAACCAAGGAACATCAGCCTCTTTTCTTCTCTCCTCTATTTTCCTATCTTCAACATTCTTTCCTTATATTTCTCTAAATCAGTCACCAACACCGTTCCTCCTTTGGGTTTCCCTGGATCCTGTGGGGGCTGGTTCCCGGCAGCAAAACAACACTAACATATTCTTTTATAGTAGTTCCTCAATGCCCACTGGCATTGATGGGATGTGATCTTCTGCCTAAGGTACAAACTTCTATAAACCTCTCATTCTTAGATCCCATATCAATTCTTTGCACCCAAATGGCACCTGAACCCCTGACCAGCCCTCAGGGGCGGCCAAAACCTGCCCCCTAACCTTCCCCCTACAGATTCTCAGTTCTGGGACACTGAAGCCCCAAAGTAGCCAGACACCATCCCCCCATTCAAGTCTTTCTTAAAAATCCCTCTCAAGTAATAACCCAAACTCATTATACCCTGACCACAGAATCCTGATAAGGACTTAAACCAATAATCTCCAGACTGCTCAAAGCTGGCCTTTTGTGGCCTAACTGTTCTCGTTATAATACCCCTATATTGGCACTCAAAAAGGGACCCCACTCCTGGTGTCTAGACCAAGATTTTGCAAGATCAATGAGGCCATAATACCTGTACACTCTGTGGTCACTAATCCCTACACCCTTCTCTCACATATTCCCCAACACACTCTATTAGACATCACAAATGCTTTCTTTACTATACCTCTACACCACTCCTCACAGCCCCTATTTGCCCTCACCTGGACGGATCCGGACACATATCAATCTCAACAATTAACTTGGACCGTTTTACCACAAGGGTTTAGAGATAGCCTCATTTTTTTGGTCAAGCCCTTCAAAGAGACCTACAAACTTTAGACCTAGGCTCTACTACCTTACTCCAATATGTAGACGATTCATTGTTATGTAATTCCTCTTGCCATAACTGTGTACTCCACAATGCGAGAGTATGAAATATCCTAGGCAACTGGAGTTACACAGTCTCACTCTCCAAAGCACAAATTGCTTCTACCACTGTCAATTCATGAGATTACTTCTCATTCCCACATCCAAAATCATCCCAGCTCAGAGACTTTGAGTCTTGACAGAGACCCCCAGGTCCCAAACCAATAGGGCCTATTTAAACTTCTGAACATAGGTCCCAAATTTTGCCCTCCACGTAAAACCTCTCTACCAAGCTACTCAAAAAAACTTAGATGAACCCTTATTGACCCCCACCTCTCTCCACACCCCAATTCAGATACTTATCCAACATTCACTGCAGGCCCCTTCTCTTTACTTACCTGATTACACCAAGCCTTTTTTCTTTTTTGTACATTCTCAACAAGGACATGCCTTAGGGATTCTGTGCCAAAAGAGGCAGGGGGAATATGGGGCCCTCTAGCTTACTGATTTAAACAACTCAGTCTCATCACAGCTGGATGGCCTTAGCTGCAACCACTCTCATAATACCTGAAGCCCAAAAATTAACCCAAAATACTCCTCTAAATGTATGCTTGGCTCATTCCTTCAAAGATTTACTCTGTTATTGGGCTTTCCATTCTCTGCCCCCTGTCAACTACAAATCCTCCTCAACCCATCCTTTTCTTTTATGCCTTGTAAACATCTTAATCCTGCTAGCTTACTCCCTACACCAGATCCAGAAGCAGGACACCTGTCTCATGACTCTGTTCAGACCTTAGATATGACACTTAATCCCTTTGAACATATATAACTGATCAACCTCTTTCTGACCCCAAAGTTCCATCATGGTTCATAGATGGCAGTGCCCAGAAGCAAGTCCCATTCAGGGCTGGATACACTATAGTCCAGGGACAGCCCAACAAAGTTATCTCCCTCACCTCATCAAGTCAGCAACCCTCCCAGCTCACACATCCTCGTAACAGACTTACACAAGCTTTGACCCTAGCCAAAGACCAAAAGATAAACATTTAAGCTGACTCCAAGTATGTCTATAGCATATTACATTCTAACATTATAATCTGGAGAGAGGGGATTCCTCACTCAGAAGGGGATACCTAGTCTCATTGCTCCTTTCGTTTCTGAACTCCTCCATGTGGCTCAGCTCCCAAAACAAGCTGCTGTAATACACTGCAAGGGACATCAGTGACATAGTCTTGTCTCCTTTTATAACAATATAGCAGATCACAAA
Source organism: Neotragus moschatus (assembly GCA_006410615.1). Classification (NCBI taxonomy): domain Eukaryota; kingdom Metazoa; phylum Chordata; class Mammalia; order Artiodactyla; family Bovidae; genus Neotragus; species Neotragus moschatus. Next base: position 20,266 of record SJYA01005286.1, read on the forward strand.
GCAAAGAGGCAGGCTGCTTCTGTTAGTCCTGTCTACTATAGCCCAGATTGATGAGCCTAACATCCGCACATTACTTTTATATTTACTTTCCTTTTTCCACTCCTCTACAAAAGTACTTAAGACTTTCCTTCAGAACTTTACTGAGCTGAAGATGTCACTTATTTAAATAATCTGACCCCAACTTGTACCATCTGTCAGCTGACAAATCCTAACATTCACGCTCTCCTTTCCCCACCCACCAAATTCACGGACATCTTCCTGCACAAAAGACTGGCAGGTAGATTTCACCCACATGCCACCGATAAAAAGGGTTAAATTTCTCTTAGTCTTCGTAGATACATTTTCTGGATGGATTGAAGCTTTCCCAACTAACAAATGAGCTCCTACTGTGGCTTGCCTTATTCTTAACTGAAATCCTCCTCAGGTTTGGAATGCCTTCCTTCCTCCCATCTGACAATGGGCCTGAATTCACATCCCAAATCACCCCAACTACTGCAGAAGCCTTCCAGTTCCTTGGAGGTTTCTCATTCCTTATCATCCCTGGTCTTCCGGTAAGGCTGAGAGCCAACCGAGTCCTAAAAAAAACCCTGACCAAATTAATGATCAAACTTCATCAAGACTGGACTAAACTCCTTTAGCCCTTTTAAAGGCCCAGACCTTAGCAAAAGAACCCTTAAGTATCAGTCCATTCAAGGCAGCAGATGGGAGGCCCATAATACCTTTGGGTCTCTTGCCCTCCCAGGACAGTCCCAAACTGCCTTCCCACCTTCCTTTTCCTTTACTTGCCAAGATAGGAGATGCCCTTTGGCAACATATGGATAACTTACTTCCTCGACCACACCCCAATCTTCCCTACCCATCCCTTCAAATAGGAGACAAAATCTATATGACTAATCCCAAAATGGCAACGATCCTACATGGTAATTCTGCTGACCTCTACCGCTGCAAAATTAAAAGAAATCACCCCTTGGGTATACATCACCTGGTTAAAAAAGGTTATGTAGCCCAATGATAAAAATGCTCACCAAACTAATACTTATAAAGTTTCTCACAAAGGCCCTATAATTCTAAAGTTTTCATGGCTTACCAGCTCCAATTGGCAACGGTTTCATGGCTGCAATTATTCCTGAACAATTTCTGGCAGATATCTGGGTCTCTAGTCCTCATGCTCAAATACATTAACTATTACATCTCCACTCTGTAGCTATAGGGAACCTTTTATAAAACTTTTACCCCTTTGAAATCCAATTATTTTCCATAGTAATCTATCTTATACTATGTCCCCAAATGTTAACATCTTCTTATCCTCCCTTCTTTCTCTGGCCCAAAAACTCCTTCAAAATTCTAACCTCAACTATCTATTCCAGACCCTTAATTTAACCTATACCCTTCTCAGTGCTTCTAACCCACAATTGGCTAAACACTGCTACATATATTTATCCATAACTCCTCTGGGAGATTCAGCCCTCCCCACATCTATCCTCGACTGGACCACTGGTAACACCAGTGGTCCCTACACCACTCACACTGTGGGGACCCTTTTTTCATCTCACGTCTTAAATATCTTCAGTGCTGCTGCTGCTGTTAAGTTGCATCAGTCATGTCTGACTCTGTGCGATCCCACAGATGGCAGCCCACCAGGCTCCTTTGTCCCTGGGATTCTCCAGGAAAAAATACAGGCGATTGAGAGTGGGTTGCCATTTCCTTCTCCAACGCATGAAAGTGAAAAGTCAAAGTGAAGCCGCTCAGTTGTGTCCAACTCTGCATCCCCATGGACTGTAGAGCCCACCAGGCTCCTCCATACATGGGATTTTCCAGGCAAGAGCACTGGAGTGGGTTGCTGTTGCTTTCTCCAAATATCTTCACACTAGTGACCAAATCAGAAATTCAGAAATACTCTTAAAATCTTTACTCACCAAACTTCCATCCTTCAACAAAAAACCTCTAATAGGAAGCCCTGTCACCCAGAGAGTAACACTGTTACAACCAGCTGACACTGCATATCCAAAAATTCCCAAAACAGTGCATATGACCAACCCATGGGCACAATCCCTAAGTCCATGTACAACCATACCTCCACCGTACTCTTTGCCACTGGAAAGGCTATATATATTATTTCTTGTTCTGCAAGACACTCTTTAATCTTTACAGGGNTTGCAAAAATAACTGCCTCATTTGTATAAAACCAAAATCTAGGTATTCATGATACCTATTAGTACAGGTATTACAAATACAAAATACTGCATAGTGACATATGTAAGTAAGATCATTATATTAAGTTAAAATCCCATTGAAAAGTGTAAGATTCAGTTCAGTTCAGTCTCTCAGTCACGTCCGACTCTTCGCAACTCCATGAATTGCAGCATGCCAGGCCTCCTTGTCCATCACCATCTCTGTCTCTTATACACATCTCGACTCCTCTTTGCCATCGACTTCAGCTGTTGTATTAGTACACCTGGCCTATTTTTCCTGTGTGGGACATCTACATACCTCTGTCTACCTACTAACTGGACTGGAACCTGCACCCTCATACACTCCAGTCCAAACATTTTAACAGCCCCCAGTGATCAACTCTTGCCTATTCCTCTCATCCACAAGCGAATAAAACAAGCCACACATTTCATTCCCCTCTTAGTAGGACTAACAATAGCGGCTGGAATTGAAACAGGAACCGCCAGCTTAACCACCTCCATTCAAAACTGTCAGACACAATCTAAAAACCTATCAGACAGCCTGCATGAAATAGCTCAAGGCGTAATAACTATCCAAAATCAACTTGATTCTTTGGTGGCCGTAGTATTACAAAACAGAAGGGGATTAGATCTACTCACTGCAGAGAAGAGAGGTGTGCCTTTTTCTAGATGAATCCTGCTGTTTCTATGCCAACTAGAAGGATATAGTCCAAGAAGCTGCAAAAAACCTTAACAGATCGAGCCTAATGAATGAGCCAGAGATGAAGCAACCCCTGGCAGTCATGGTTAACAGATTGGAACTGGATGCCTTGAGTTTCACCCCTTCTCGGACCATGCATTTTTATCATCCTACTACTCACCTTTGAGATGTGTTTGCTTAATCTTTTCCAGCGATTCCAAGACCGAATCCAACCCATTTCCTGAGACCATGTCAAGACTGTTCTTTTGCTTGAGACCCTGATGGCTAGAATAGAAAATCAACTATGGGCCTTAGACTGACTTCCTCCCAGACCATAAACTCCTGATCCTCATTTACCAACACAAAGAAACCTTGAACATTAAGGACGCCGACCTCTGTTTTCTTTTTATATATATTCCTTAGGTTCTGGAATGAAGAAAAGTTACACAGCTCAAAACAGCCTGGAATTAAAACTCCCCTCCAGGTTTTCCCCACCATTCTATGCAAAACAAAGAACTCACTCACCCAGAGAAAAAATGGACTTTAAGGTTGATTACGCCCAGCAGTCTCCAGAATTCCTTGTACCAGCCGTTTAACTAATTCAAATAAGCTTGGAGAACTGGCCCCCTTAAGGCGGTAGATTTCCACATATATATATATGCCTATATATACTAACTCTTTTCTTGGGTTAGTGCAGCAGCTCACTACTCTGACTGATGCCCCTTTTCACATTAAAGGTGATCTGTTCCTGTAAAGTGCCAGTCTCGTTCTTTTTCCGAATCTTGCCTTCTCTAACTCCCTTATCCTACAAATGTAGTGTTTTTTATCTCTTTCCAAAAGTTTAGTCAAACTAGGGAGAATTGCTGAAAAATTTTCAGTTTTTCAATAAATTGTTAAATATTCATTTTCTGTTAAATGTAGTTGTTTGTTGTAAGCACAAACAAGATAATGGAGATTTAGTTTTCATACACTGTTTAAAAAAAAAAAAGATCTTGTTTTACTGGAGACTTTTATCTATTTTCAATAAATGCCACTTTTAGAACTTTGCTATAGTTGACTCTTGAATATTTTCTAGTGAACAATTAAGATTACAGGTATTAAAAAATAACTTGAGGGTCTTCTGCCCATGTCCATGGGAGCCTGTTCCTGTTGACTGACCAGAGTCTATGAATTCAATGCTTTGAGTTGGTCCGGAAAGCCCAATCCCAACTTTCTATCCTTTGAAAACACTAACAATAACGTCCCTGCATCAGTTTTTACCGGAGCCAATCACCTGTCATTCCTGGAACAGCGTTCATACCCAGATCACCCTTAGCTCCAATAATCATGAAGTCCACATCTATAAGAATGGGGGCCAGTGGGTGAATGCTCATGAGCTCAAGGAACACAACTGACACATCACAGTTGCCCGCGTCATCACTTGCAAGCCGACTGCAACGCCTAAGTCTGGAGTCAGAAGGATGGTGTCTAGAAGCTAATCCTGGTGATCCTGAGAATTAATCGCACTGTCACTTTTGTCAACTGGTCCTCGATAGAGAACAAATTTCCCATGGATAGCAGAACACGACTCATCTCCTTTTGTTACTTCAAGGCTGAAAATGACTGGTGGGTAAGCAAGTACATTGAAAAGCCGATTTGCTCCACAGTCCTCAGCTTGGATTCGAACCCCAACAATGTCATCCTAGCAGGGGATCCTGTGCATCCAAATGCAGAGTTTTCTGCCTACATTAAAGAAGTGGATGAGAAGCCAGCCAGTATGTCCTGGGGTGGCAAGATGCCTTCCTGTCATCTGATGTCAGAGTTCAGTCACAGTGGCACCGACAGCTGGGTACACAGGGTCAGTTCCTTACTCAGCAGCAGCCGCCTAGCCTGGGTCAGCTACCACCCCAACGTGCTACAACAAAAAGCGTGCAGGTCTCAAGTTTGAATCCCTCCAGATGGAGTCATTCATCTCAGAGAACAACATCGTGGCTGCTGGTCACAATTGCTGCCCCATGCTCTTTAACTATGACGATGTGGCTGCTTGATCTTCATCTCTAGATGACCCCAGAGCATCCAGAACAAGATGTCAGCCGTGGAGCACTTCCATGACATCAACAAGTGAGTTACTACTGAGGACCACAACAAGACCCTGAAGATGCTACACCAGAACAGCATTACTCAAGTGCCTATGAGGTAGACAAAGCAGATGGTGGCATATTTGGCGCTACTGGCACCAACAGAACCATGACCATTTGGGGTTTCAAGACCTTAGGCTTCCATCCAGCATCTTCAGATAATGTTAAACTGAACGAGGCTCCAAACGCAGCCTGAGCATGGACAGGCTGCACTACGGCAGCTCCACTATTGCCATGTGGAGGGAAGCCAGCACCTGGAAACACTGAAGACGCACACAGCACAACCCTCATGGTGTATTTTGTTTGAATACAACTGGGTAAAGTGTTGGTTTTTTAAAAGCAGCACTGCTTTGGGTTTTGTTTTGGAGGTTGTTTTGTTTTGCAATTTCATCCCATTCTTGACAATAGCTTCTCTTTAAGTAGTTTACTATGGAAAATTGTCAACACTAAAAGCAATGGGAAGGTATGTAAATTGTCTGCTAAAAAATTAAAACACTGAATATTAAATATATAATATTGATTCCTTCCACCTACTTTTCTACTTTTTGCAATTCTTTCAAGTGCTGGCACAATCACTAAAATGAACTGTATTTGCAAAAATAACTGCCTCATTTGTATAAAACCAAAATCTAGGTATTCATGATACCTATTAGTACAGGTATTACAAATACAAAATACTGCATAGTGACATATGTAAGTAAGATCATTATATTAAGTTAAAATCCCATTGAAAAGTGTAAGATTCAGTTCAGTTCAGTCTCTCAGTCACGTCCGACTCTTCGCAACTCCATGAATTGCAGCATGCCAGGCCTCCTTGTCCATCACCATCTCCTGGAGTTCACTAAGACTCACATTCATTGAGTCCGTGATGCCCTCCAGCCATCTCATCCTCGGTCGTCCCCTTCTCCTCCTGCCCCCAACCCCTCCCAGCATC
>SJYA01005287.1:0-26615 GCA_006410615.1 Neotragus moschatus
GCATCAGACCTTGTTTCTATCACCAGTCACATCCACAGCTGGGTATTGTTTTTGCTTTGGCTCCATCCCCTTACACTTTCTGGAGTTATTTCTCCACTGATCTCCAGTAGCATATTGGGTACCTACCAACCTGGGGAGTTCTTCCTTCAGTATCCTATAGTTTTGCCTTTTCATAGTGTTCATGGGGTTCCCAAGGCAAGAATACTGAACTGGTTTGCCAATNTGGCTCCATCCCCTTACACTTTCTGGAGTTATTTCTCCACTGATCTCCAGTAGCATATTGGGTACCTACCAACCTGGGGAGTTCTTCCTTCAGTATCCTATAGTTTTGCCTTTTCATAGTGTTCATGGGGTTCCCAAGGCAAGAATACTGAACTGGTTTGCCAATCCCTTCTCCAGTGGACCACATTCTGTCAGACCTCTCCACCATGACCTGCCCGTCTTGGGTGGCCCCACAGGGTGTGGCTTAGTTTCATTGAGTTAGACAAGGCTGTGGTCCATGTGGTTAGATTGACTACTTTTCTGTGATTGTGGTTTCAGTGTGTCTGCCCTCTGATGCCCTCTTGCAACACCTTCCGTCTTACTTGGGTTTCTCTTACCTTGGACGTGGGCTATCTCTTCATGGCTGTGTATCACTTCACTTTCGGGATCAACCTCAGTGAATCCGTGAAGGGCTTCTTTCAGTCTGTCTAGGAATTTACTAGGAGTTTCCTTCTCTTCCTGTTCTATGTTTGCCGATTTGGCATAGTTTAAAGTCTTAGCAGACACAGGAGGGCCGAGAGGAGCTACTCCACGTTCAAGGTCAGGAGGGGCAGCCATGAGGAGATACCCCTCATCCAAGGTAAGGAGCAGCGGCTGTGCTTTGCTGGAGGCATGCCCTAGATCCTTAAAATTTCTAGTTCCTTTAAGTGACATGGAAGTGATCGCAGGTTTTCTACCAGCCCCAAGGTTAGAGGTCCTTCTTGGGCCCGAACTATCCACCCACAAGCTGGAGAAACGCTGGATGGTGGATTCAGGCTGCCAGGGTGCATGAATGAACCAATGCACTGAAAAGTGGAGGAACCAGTGAAGCGATGCCTGAATGAATGGCTGGATGGATGGACAGAATGGTTGAGAGCAAGAATAAATGCACGCACGGAACATACAGGTGTGGATTACTGGATGGCAGGAAGTACGTATGCCTGAGTGACCAAGGCTAGGATCACATTGGATAGGAACCTGATGCACAGAGAGGTTGGAAGCTTGCCTCAGGTCACACAGCTAGTGTGAGGCAGAGTTGGGACTCCAGCTTGGACGTCTGGCCACACTTCCAGCCCTGCCTTGGGTCAGTATCATGGCTGAGGCTCATCGGAACGGCTGGGCCTTCCCATCACACCCACCCTACCCCCTGTCGACATTCAAAACAGCCTGGTAAGATCCAGCTCTCACCCTCAGAATGGTGCCTGGTTTCCCCATCACATCACTCTTCTTGCTAATCCCTGGAATTTGGCTGGGAGCAGATCTTGCCTTTTCTATGATTCTTTTCAGGATCTTGATGCTGGGAAAGATTGGGGGCAGGAGGAGAATGTGGCTGCAGAAGATGAGATGATTGGATGGCATCACCAACTCGATGGACTTGAGTCTGAACAAACTCCAGGAGATAGTGAAGGACAGGGAAGCCTGGCATGCTGTAGTCCATGGGGTCGCAAAGAGTCGAACATGACTGAGTGACTGAACAACAAGAACGATTTCTGCCTCTGCAGAGCTGAAGGGCTAGCATAAGGGCTAGCAGGCAGAGGGTGGCTTATTGTCACTCCAGCAGGGCACCAAAGGAAGTGGTAAGTGTCATTGCCAGGAGTTGTCATGGCCTATGCCTCCCATAGCCCCATTGCCCTCAAAAGTCATTATGTTTTTGGCCAGAAGATAGTTCAGTTTCTGTCTTGATATCTGTTACTTGTTTAGCCCATTCAGCATTTTCGGAGGCAGGGAGTAGTGCCATGCAGAGAGGGGTGAGTGACTTACATGGGGACAGATTAAGGCTCAGCATCAGCTGCCAAATCTCCTCAACAGTGAGACAATTTGCCCTGTCAAATGATGAGCTCCCCGTCCCTAGAAGTGTCCAAGTTATTACAACAAACAGGGAGTTTCCTGTATTACAGGAGAGAGTTGGGCTAAAGTTATTTCCTGTGCTAATATCCTGATTCCAACATTTCTACTTCAGCTCTGTTCCTCTGAATGCCTTTATGTTGTCCCACGCCTTTTGCAAAGATTCCTAAATCCTCAGAATCTGTGGGCCTATGAGTCTGAGAATGCATCTGTGCTCCTATAATTCTAGGACTCTGCACAAAGATGAGATGCTCAGATCTTGCGGTTTAAAGATTCTATGAAATGCATCTCTGAGCCTGTGAAAGATGCTCTAATCCCGAGATTCTGTGCATCTCAGATGCTCTGAATGGTACTAGCATACCTTCCAGAATGCTCCAGCTACACAAGGGAAGTACAGATGCAAAGATCCTGGGCTTCTCAGACTTTTTGATATCTTTAGAAGATTATTTGCTGGTTTTTCTCCAGTGACCTCTCAGCACTAAAAAGTGGAGTACCTGGGTGTTCCCATTCCATTTGCCTCCCTCTCTCATCCCCACCTGGCTCACCCTGCTCTCTTTCTTCAAGGACCCAAAGCCCTCACTCAGAGTGGAATGAAACATTCCGGAAGTCTCTACCCCCATGTTCACCCCCACCAACTGAGCCTCCACCTGGTTAACCTGCCAGCAGAGACACACCCCTCCCTTGACGCTAGTGCACAAACTGCTTCTCTGAATTCTCGCACATACACTCCCCCGGGGACCACCCCCCCCAGCTTGGAGCACCAGGGCTGAGACATCCCTCCCTGCACCCCAGGTCCTCTCCTCCTGCCCTCCCCTGGCTCCCAGACCTGGGTGACAAGAGTGGGCTACACCCCTGCTGCCCTGTGGTTGGGGCCTTCTTGGTGGGGGAGTTGTCACCTGTGACAACCCAGGTATAAGGTCACCACAGGGATGCCTGTACACGCCTCCACATCTTGGGTAGGTTTAGCTGGTCTTAAAGCCCAGATAATAAAAAGCATTAGAAAATCTTTGGGCAGATGTTGTCCCAGAAGAACAATTCAGGGATTCTTTTTCCTCCAGTGCTAATTATGAGTAGGGACGCAGTCTTTGGAAAACAAGTGGAATTTGTCTGCTTTAAGTAAGTGTTAATCGCTCAGTCATGCCCAACTCTTTGTAACCCCATGGACTGCAGCCCACATCGCCTGTGTTCATGAGACACGGATGAAGGATGGATACAGGCTGGATGGATGATGCATGGGTGGACGGATGAGCATGTCAAGAACAACACATCCTAACAAACACTCAGAGCTGGTTCAGAACCCCCCAGATTGTGCCAAACTTTCCCTGCCCAACCAGCAGATCTTCACCCCAAGAGAAGACAAAATCTCAGGGTGAAGCACAGGAAGAAGCCCTGCTGTTCTGGAGACCTGGCCAGCCCTTTTTGCTGCTCTTCACAGCCAGGACCCTATGAGGTGGGTCTCTTGGTCTAAGGCTGCAGTCAGGGACGTGGTGGCTCCAAGCAGCCCAGTGGGTGGCCAACCTGGACGGACACCCAGTCTGCCTGGCCCAGAGCTGTGAACGTGAGCAGGGTACCCCTGGCGAGGGCTGCTCACACGCAGCTGTGCTGAGGATTCTTCCCGGCTGAAAGCCATGGGTCTCGGCACCCAGAATAAGCTCCCGAGGCCTCCACAGTGATCCTGATACTACCAATAATGCCACCACGCGCTGCCACCCCAGCTCCAAGCACTGACTCAGTGCCGAGCTCCAGGCCAGCCCCCACTCGCCACAGCCCCTCGGGCTGCTACGGCTCCTCCCCACGTGACAGAGGAGGAAACTGAGGCTCGCGAGGGGCAGCGAGCTGCCCAAGGTGCCCCCATCCCACCACCGGCAGAGCCAGGCTGGACCCCGGGATCTCGTGGGCCTCCTCCGTGTCTCCCGAGCTCCAGCAGCTTCTCTGACCCTCCCGGGGGTTGCCACCCACACCTCTCCCTGCACAATATTGATTCTGATTCAGTCCAACCCTTTGACTTGAAAAGGCCTCCCCTTTTCAATTTGTCTCACCGTGAGCAATAACATCCATGAAATCAAGGTTTAATGCATTAATTACTTGTGAGGTTTTTTCTGATATTCATTAAAATAAATACATGACTGGTAAAATATAGAATATTAATGTTTGCCCGTGCACCACCTGTGATCACTTCTCAGAACCCCCTCCCCGGGAGACTCCACAGCTGCTGCTGGAGAAGAGAGGAGGGAGAGGAGGTGGCATCTGAGCAGTGAAGCTGGTCTGGCCTCTCCCAGCCCAGCCCAGCCCAGGACAGCGGCAGTTCTTTCTCCTGGGGAGGCCCCACCTCATCTGCTGCCCCAGACTGGGCCTTGGCAAAGGGAAACACCATGGCAGCTGGAGAGGGGCCTGCTGACCACCAGCCACATGAGGGAGGACCCTGGGGGAAGGGACCAGAAGGTTGTGATGGCCCCAGTGGGATGCCTATGGGAGTGCCCACCACGTCCACTCCCCACCAGTCCTGGCTCCTGGAGGAAGCCCCAGGCTTAGGACAGATTTCCTGGCTCTGCACCAAACACAGGAGAGAGGTGGGGAGGGATTGCTGTCCACAGGCCAAGGACTCTTGCCAAGATTGAAAGCAGGAAACTGCAAGGGAAAATTTGATACCAAGAGGAGGGAAAAGCCTTCCCCACTGTGGTCACACACCCAAGCAGCAGCTGCGCCAACCATGGGGCAGAGGGGAGGGAGGTGGCAGGTAGAGAGGCCCCAAGTGGGAGTGAAGGCTGCAGGCCTGGGAGGGAAGTCTGTTCCAGCCAACTCGGTAGAGGGGATGTGACCAAGCTGGATGGGGCTCTAGAGGTGGAATCAGGGGAGCCAGGATCCCAGTCTGGGAAGGGTTTCCTCCTGGAGGAAGGAAGACTCTGGGATCAAGTAGGGTAGACAGGCCGAGTTCAAGTCCCAGAGCCTCTACTTGTCTCTATAGGTCCCTTCTGGTCTCTGAGCCTCACTTTACCCAACCGGTACGATGAGGATAATCGTACTTCCCTAAGTGGTGGTAAGAAATAAACAAGGTTAGTTAGCACTCTTAGGACAAGGCTTAGCCCATAGAAGGGCTTCCCTGGTGGCTCAGATGGTAAAGAGTCTGCCTGCAATGCAGGAGACCTGGGTTTGATCCCTGGGTTGGGAAGATCCCCTAGAGGAGGGTATGGCAACCCACTCCAGTATTCTTGCCTAGAGAATCCTCATGGATAGAGGAGCCTGGCAGGCTGCAGTCCTTGGGGTCGTAAAGAGTCCGACACGACTGAGTGACAAGGCATAGCACAGCGAAGCATAGCCCACAGTAAGCACAGATATATGTTAGCTGTTCCTAGAGTTATACCCGTAGTTACTAGTTATACTAAGTATATTATTGTATGTTTGTTTATATATTTATATTATTGATATAATTATTATATCTTTGTTGTTGTCATTCAGTCACTCAGCCATATCCAACTCTTTGCAGCCCCATGGGCTGCAGCATGTCAAGTTTCCTTGTCATTCACTAACTCACAGAGTTTACTCAAACTCATATAAATTGAGTCATATTATTTATATATTTTATTTGCATAATTATATGACTTATTTTAATTTATGTCTTAATGTGTTATATATAAGTATATAGTTATACTGTGTACATTGTGAAGTGAAAGTCGCTCAGTCGTGTCCAACTCTTCGCGAACCCATAGACTATACAGTCCGTGGAATTCTCCAGGCCAGAATACTGGAGTTGGTAGCCTTTCCCTTCTCCAGGGGATCTTCCCAACCCAGGGACTGAACCCAGGTCTCCCACTGAAGAGACCTCCCATTGAAGGCAAATTCTTTACCAGCTGAGCCACAAGTTCACTTTAGTTCAGTCACTCAGTTGTGTCTGACTCTTTGCGACTCCATGAATCACAGCACACCAGGCCTCCCTGTCCATCACCAACTCCCGGAGTTCACTCAGACTCATGCCCATCGAGTCAGTGATGCCATCCAGCCATCTCATCCTCTGTTGTCCCCTTCTTCTCCTGCCCCCAATCCCTCCCAGCATCAGTCTTTTCCAAAGAGTCAACTCTTCGCATGAGGTGGCCAAAGTACTGGAGTTTCAGCTTTAGCATCAGTCCTTCCAAAGAAATCCCAGGGCCAATCTCCTTCAGAATGGACTGGTTGGATCTCCTTGCAGTCCAAGGGACTCTCAAGAGTCTTCTCCAACACCATAGTTCAAAAGCATCAATTCTTCGGCACTCAGCTTTCTTCACAGTCCAACTCTCACATCCATACATGACCACTGGAAAAACCATAGCCTTGACTAGACGGACTTTAGTCGGCAAAGTAATGTCTCTGCTTTTGAATATGCTATCTAGGTTGCTCATAACTTTTCCTCCAAGGAGTAAGCATCTTTTAATTTCATGGCTGCAATCACCATCTGCAGTGATTTTGGAGCCCAAAAAAATAAAGTCTGACAGTGTTTCCACTGTTTCCCCATCTATTTCCCATGGAGTGATGGGACCGGACACCATGATCTTCGTTTTCTGAATGTTGAGCTTTAAGCCAACTTTTTCACTCTCCTTTTTTACTTTCATCAAGAGGCTTTTGAGTTCCTCTTCACTTTCTGCCATAAATTAATATACCATAAATCGCAGTTTATAAATTACGTTTTATTATCATCACTGAAAGGCTAGGGGAACCAGAGGAGCAGATGTGCTCTGTGTGGCCTGGACGCCTTCACTCTTTCCCACTTTCATTCAACACACAGGATTCTCAAGAGCAACTTGGAGCAGCTCTGCCCCCAGAGGCAGAGTGGTGCTCATTCTCGGCCAAGACTGCACAGTCACAAGCCCTCAGATGGGCACCTTAGAAAGGACGGAGGGGCTGTAGCTGGGAGGGTGCCGGGTTCCAAGGTCAGTTCCCAGGGACGACGTGCCTTGTGTGCACCTGGGGCAGCCCGCGATAGCGTCGGTGCAGTGAAGCTCAGGGCGGTGGAGGACTAGCCACGGTCACATGGGGTCTGAGCACAGGCAGGGTGGCCACCCTGTAGACCATCCCCCTGCAGAGCCCCCCTGCCCCATCACTGGGCCAGGCAGCCCCTCACACTTTACGAGGAGGCAGAAGACACAGAAAGGATCCACTTCAGGCCCTGGGACCTGGGGAGGACGTGGGAGGGTTGTGCCCTGACCTGTTAACAGACTTTCATGAGGGAGGAAAGGACCATTCTTTTTTTTTCTTTTTTGCCCTGTGGGATCTTAGTTCCCCGACCAGGGACTGAACCCATGTCCCCTGCACTGGGAGTGCAGATCTTAACCACTGGACCGCCAGGGGAGTCCCAGGAAAGGGCTGTTCTAGATGTGAGGAGAGGCGCCTCCTCCTTGAGGCCCTCGGGGGAGACATGTGACTGAGACGGGGCTCCTGGACCCAAACCCCAACAAAGATGCAGCTTCTGTCTTGAGCCCCTCGGGCCCCTCGCCCTGCACTGGGCACTCACACACCGGCTCCTTTCAGTCTTCACACCCCAGCCAGGGGGCAATCATTCTCCCCACTTCCTAGGTGAGCAAACTGAGACTCAGAGGAGCCTGAAGACACACAGTGCAGGAAGTACAGCCCTGGGACCTGGACTGTGAGGTGATTGGGGCCCCCAGTCACCTCTGCCCCAGGGTCTCTAATAACCCCTTCCCTCGGCTGCAGTTATTTGGGGCTTGAGAACACATACCCTGATTTAGGGACAGAAGACTTGACCACTGACCACCGAAACAAGAGCGGGTGGGAGAACAGGAAGATGTCCCCTGGGGGGCCTCCTGCTTAGCCCCCACCCTGCCCAAACCTTCAGGACTGAGCTGCCACCCCTAGTTCAGCAAAGCCCCTGGACAGGCCCTACGAGACAGGCGGTCACTCCAGCCCAGGCCCTTCTCAGGGTTCAGAGCGAGCGATAAGAATGGGAAGATAACACCCACCTCTGAGACTTACACCCACAGTCTGTCCTCCTGGGAGCCCCTGTGTGCAGGAGGGAGCGGCAGTTTAAAGGGATTGGAGACGAGTGATGGAACTGCCCCAGCTCCTAGGAAGGGTCACTGAACCCCATTCCTGGGCTGATGATGCCATCCTGTGGCCAGCTTCCACCATAGCAGCCCCAGGTCTGCAATTCCAGCCTCAATCAGTTCAGTTCAGTTCAATCACTCAGTCATGTTAACTCCAAGGTCCAAAATGATTCTTGAGATCTTCTTGCCCAGTGTCAGGGGTCCATTTCACAACTGGGGGAAACTAAGTCACCCAAGTATCAGCAAAGGCTGAGTGGATACAGTAGGAAATAGTCCAACAGCCAGACCTTGCAGCACCTAGAATGCCCAACTACTAAGAATTTTATCTGCAAGATAATAGGGAGCCTGAGAAGGTTCTTGAGCAAGAGTGTATGAGTGACTGATACGTTCGTTGTAGGACAATCACTCTGATAACAGTGTGCAAAATGGACTGAAGAACAAGGCAGGAAAGCCAGTTAAGCTGCTATGGTCCCAACCTGTGGAGGAAGGACTAGAACTTCCTTTCATTCTAGTGAGTCTGAACCCCAGGGAGGCAACCTTGGTTTCCCCATTCACGGGAAAAAATATTTAAGAAGGTCACTAAGAAGTTCGAATTAGAAATTGCGTGTATATTTCAAAGCACCTAATGGATGATCCAAAAAAGGTAATTCAGTGAGTGATCTGAATCTGATTCTGATCCTAAATATGCAAAGGCTGCCGTGCCCCCACCAGAGCCGTCCCCTCCCCAGGCCAGCATAGCTTGACAGCGGCCGAGGCCCCTCCCTTTCTCCCCTCCTCCCCTCCCCCACCTCGGAGCCGTGGGAGCCGGGAGGCAGCATACTCGTGTAGCAGAAGGCTCTGAGCATCTCCTGCCTCCTCCCATATTAATTGCATTTGTATCTGGAACAGATGGGGTGTTGGGACTTCCCCACCCTCTACCATTTTTCACAGAGCATTGGTTCAGGAGAAAATTGTGTAATTAAAAGAGGAGAAATGCAAAACAATCCCCTTAGCGGACTTTGCCATCTTCCCTCCCTTGTAAATCCATTAATGAACTGTAATTACAAAGACAAACCCCTTATTGAAACCTGGTAACCAATTCACTGGGGGGCCAAGAGACTCCTATTGCCAGCCACGACCTGAGGAAAGAAAGAAAGAAAAAAAAACCTAATTAGTTTAGCTCTGTTTATCTATACAAAAATCAAAAAAAAAAAAANTCCCCTCCCCAGGCCAGCATAGCTTGACAGCGGCCGAGGCCCCTCCCTTTCTCCCCTCCTCCCCTCCCCCACCTCGGAGCCGTGGGAGCCGGGAGGCAGCATACTCGTGTAGCAGAAGGCTCTGAGCATCTCCTGCCTCCTCCCATATTAATTGCATTTGTATCTGGAACAGATGGGGTGTTGGGACTTCCCCACCCTCTACCATTTTTCACAGAGCATTGGTTCAGGAGAAAATTGTGTAATTAAAAGAGGAGAAATGCAAAACAATCCCCTTAGCGGACTTTGCCATCTTCCCTCCCTTGTAAATCCATTAATGAACTGTAATTACAAAGACAAACCCCTTATTGAAACCTGGTAACCAATTCACTGGGGGGCCAAGAGACTCCTATTGCCAGCCACGACCTGAGGAAAGAAAGAAAGAAAAAAAAACCTAATTAGTTTAGCTCTGTTTATCTATACAAAAATCAAAAAAAAAAAAAAAAAAACGAAAAAAAAAACACCAAAAATATCAGTTAGAGAGTAACTTGCTGTCTGCCAAAACACTGCAGCTGCCCTGGGGAGATGCTGGTTTTTCATCTTTCTGGGACTTGTTTATAACCTTCTGTTAATCAAACTGAAAGCAGAGAGATGGGGGGAAATTACACAGAGAGGGGGCAGAATGGCAAGGGGACCTGGAGTGGCTGTGGGCGGAACTGAGAGGAGCAAGCCGCAAGAGTTTGGATTTGAAAGATCCCAGGATGCCAGCCCCTGCCTTCCTTGGAGCCTGAGCCGTGGTCCTTTAAGAGCTCACTCCCCACCCCACCCCCCTTCCCCGCATGCAGGGAAGAATGCTGTGATCCAGGGAGCTGTTCCAGCAGGGGTTCCGTGCTTCCCTGTCCGCACTAGTTGGGACTATTCATTAGCTCTGCCTGCCCTGCTCCAGGCCCCTGCATCTCACAACCCCTCCTCCTTAAAGAGCCACTGCTAAGTCGCTTCAGCCATATCTGACTCTTTACAGCCCTACGGACTGTAGGCTCCTCCAGGTTCCTCTGTCCATGGAATTCTCCAGGCAAGAATTCTAAGAGTGGGCTGCCCTTTCCTCTTTCAGGGGGAATCTTCCCCACCTAGGAATCGAACCCACATTTCTTACATCTCCTGCATTGGCAGGCAGGTTCTTTACCGCTAGTGCCACCTGGGAAGCTCAGGTTTCTGGACCTGAAGAATCTCTTGCAGCCAACTCACCCATCACCAGGGAAAGCAGAGCCCCACGCCTGGCCAGTCACAGTCTTGTCTCCCCCTGGCCACGATGATGGTTCAAGGGTGAGCAGAGGACCCAGTCACACCCAAGGGGACTGAACTATAGGAATGGCCACACACTTGGAGCTGACAGAGGGTCAGTGCAGAGTTGATGGGCTGTCTCCAGCCAGGGCCTGAGGCCATGGAGGTGGAGAACAGAGTCAAGAGTGGAGAGAGACCAAGGCTTGACAACATTGCTGATCCCTGCACCTGCCCTCCACCCCACCCCACCCTCAGTTCAGTTCAGTTCAGTCACTCAGTCGTGTCCGACTCTTTTCGACCCCATGAAGCGCAGCACACCTCCCTGTCCATCACCAACTCCCAGAGTTCACTCAGACTCGCGTCCATCGAGTCAGTGATGCCATCCAGCCATCTCATCCTCTGTCATCTCTTTCTCCTCCTGCCCTCAATCCCTCCCAGCATCAAAGTCTTTTCCAATGAGTCAACTCTTCGCATGAGGTGGCCAAAGTACTGGAGTTTCAGCTTTAGCATCAGTCCTTCCAAAGAAATCCCAGGGCTGATCTCCTTCAGAATGGACTGGTTGGATCTCCTTGCAGTCCAAGGGGCTCTCAAGAGTCTTCTCCAACACCACAGTTCAAAAGCATCAATTCTTCAGCACTCAGCTTTCTTCACAGTCCAACTCTCACATCCATACATGATCACTAGAAAAACCATAGCCTTGACTAGATGGACCTTAGTCGGCAAAGTAATGTCTCTGCTTTTGAACATGCTATCTAGGTTGCTCATAACTTTTTCTCCAAGGAGTAAGCATCTTTTAATTCCATGGCTGCAATCACCATCTGCAGTGATTTTAGAGCCCAAAAAAATAAAGTCTGACAGTGTTTCCACTGTTTCCCCATCTATTTCCCATGGAGTGATGGGCCCGGATGCCATGATCTTCATTTTCTGAATGTTGAGCTTTAAGCCAACTTTTTCACTCTCCTCTTTTACTTTCATCAAGAGGTTTTTTAGCTCCTCTTCACTTTCTGCCATAAGGGAGGTGTCATCTGCATATCTGAGGTTATTGATATTTCTCCCAGCAATCTTGATTCCAGCTTGTGTTTCTTCCAGTCCAGGGTTTCTCATGATGTACTCCGCATAGAAGTGAAATAAGCAGGGTGACAATATACAGCCTTGACGTACTCCTTTTCCTATTTGGAACCAGTCTGTTGTTCCATGTCCAGTTCTAACTGTTGCTTCCTGACCTGCATACAGATTTCTCAAGAGGCAGGTCAGGTGGTCTGGTATTCCCATCTCTNTACTCCCTCCTCTGGCTTCTCAGAATTTCTGGAAAATAAGTGTTCATTTCATTAATTGTTAACTAATTTTAAAAGAAATTGTTTACCTATATGTGTGTGTTATGCATGTGTACAGTTACATGCCATCCTAAAATTAAACTCATAAAATACTTGAAAATGCACTTGTAACTAAGAAACATCTGTTAAGAAACTAATTGATTAGGCTCTTGTCATGTGACTTCATAAAATAATGATTTTGATTAAGTAAGAACTTGAGATTTTTAAATCAGAGAACATATTGAGTTACTCCAGATTCATCCTAGGAAATGTAAAACAATAAGAATTAAGTAATTTTTTGAAACCCCAAAACTATCTGTGACAAGTTATCCTATACTCTTATCCTATCCTATACTCAAAGAAGGATCAGTTCAAATAAATACATATTTTTCATTAATAATGCAATTATAAATAGTCCTAATTAATGAATAACTTTACATCTGATTATGAATCAAATAAAGTAACACATTTGGAACTATATAGTATATGTAATGCTTTTATTGAACTATTTGTAACATTCAGATATTCAATGTAACAGATATTCTTCTTTCTTAGGGAATAAGTATATTAGAGAAAAATAAAAGATAAATATATATGAGAGTTTTAACTGAGTCAGAATTTGTTGTTGTTGTTCAGTCACTAAGTTGTGTCCAGCTCTCTACAACCCCATGGACTGCAGCACTCCAGGCTCTTCTGTCCTCCACTATCTCCCAGAGTTTGCTCAAATTCAGGTTCATTGAGTTGGTGATGCCATCCAATCATCTCATCCTCTGTCATCCCCTTCTCCTCCCGCCTTCAATCTTTCCCAGCATCAGGGCCTTTTCCAATGAATCAGTTCTTCGCTTCAGGTGACCAAAGTACTGGCGCTTCAGCTTCAGCATTAGTCCTTCCAATGAACAGTCAGGATTGATTTCCTTTAGGATGGACTGTTTGGATCTCCTTGCAGTCCAAGGGACTCTCAAGAGTCTTCTCCAGCACCATAATTTGAAAGCTTCAATTCTTTGGCTCTCAGCCTTCTTTATTATCCAAATCTCATATCCATGCATGACTGCTGGAAAAACCATAGCTTTGACTATATGGATCTTAGTTGGCAGAGCAGAAGGAAATGGCAACCCACTCCAGTATTCTTGCCTGGAAAATTCCATGGACAGAGGAGCCTGGTAGGCTGCAGTCCATGGGGTTGCAAAGAGTCGGACACAACTGAGCCACTTCACTTTCCTTAACTGGCAAAGTGATGTCTCTGCTTTTTAATACATTTTCTAGGTTTGTCACAGCTTTCCTTCCAAAGAGCAACCATCTTTTAATTTCATGGCTGCAGTCACTGCCTGCAGTGATTTTGGAGTCAATAAAATAAAATCTATCACTACTTGCAATTTTCCCCCTTCTATTTGTCATGGAGTGATGGCACTGGTTGCCATGATCATAGGTTTTGAATGTTGAGTTTCAAGCCAGCTTTTTCATTCTTCTCTTTCACCCTCATCAAGAGGCTCTTTAGTTCCTCTTCACTCTTTACCATTAGTGTGAATTTAGTGAATTACAATTGCCAGGGAGCTTCATCAGCTACTGGATTGGGCAGTAGATAGAAAGATATATATGAACATCCATGGTGTTCAGTTTTATAATTTTACTTTATTCTTTTTTTTAATTACAGATTCCAGTTCTCCGTTGATATTCTTCATCTTATCATCTATGTTTTGTACACACTAATGGCAAGAATCTTAAAATCCTCATAACTACAATTTTTTTTCTATTGATTTTGACTATTTGATCTTGTTGCCTGGTATGCTAGGCATTTTTAAAAATTATCATCATTATTTCATGGTGGACAGTGTCTATGCAGAGTAAATTTCAATTTCAAGCTGTGAATGATTTTAGGGTCCTACCGAGAGTATTTTCTTTAGATTTTGGCAGGCAGGCAGGGTAAAGGCAGATCACCTTCACCCAATCTGATAGGAAACAGATCCGGAGCTGAGTTTCAGTCTTTGTAAGGACTATTCAATTTCTCACCAGCCTTACTTCTAGGATGTAGCCTTTCTAGGGGTCCCAACTGATAGTCTGGGGGTATTTACCAGGGTTTTGGCTCCCCAAGGCTCTTTTCGGATCTTCCCTGGTAGCTCAGATGGTAAAGTGTCTGCCTACAATGCAGGAGACCTGGGTTCAATCCCTGGGTCCAGAAGATCTCCTGGAGAAGGAAATGGCAACCCACTCCAGTATTCTTACTTGGAAAATCCCATGGACAGAGGAACCTGGTTAGGCTACAGTCAGTGGGGTAGCAAAGAGTCGGACACAACTGAGCAACTTCACTCACTCAAGGCTCTTTTCAGCTTCAGTCTCAGATATTCTCCCAGTCTCTGCCCCTTGCCTCTAGCTTCTGAGTTTCTCAGATGTACTGTAAATTTACAAATACCTTCAGGGAAAAGTAACACTAAATTTTAACCTCATTATTCCACACTTCCCCTCCCTCCAGGGTCTTGGATTCCTAATCTTCACTGCTTTTGTAGCTCTCTGATGCCGTCAGAGAGTTGATTAACATTTTTTTCCCCCAGATTCTCTGGGGAAATTTTCAGTGGGAGAGTTGGTCTGAAACAAGCTAGTATATACCCTAACTGAAATTGGCCTATGCTTCTATAGGTGTACATTGATATATAGGCAACTGTTGCTAATACAGAATTTGATTAACGTATTTGCAATTAACTGTGGTTTAAAAATAATAAAAAGTGCATTAAAATATATGTATATACAGAAAGTATTTCATAGTATTTCATATTTCTAATATGTTTTCATGTTAGAAAAGTTGTTGGTGCTGTTTAGAAAGCAACACAACTTACATAATTTTGCAGCTACTTGGGATTATTCTGCTCAGTCAAAAGAAAAAAAAAAAAAAACATGTATATATAAGCATTTTTCCTCCTGTAAACAGACTTTTCTGAGTCCCAAACCATAGCTGGGGAGGTAGCAAAGGCAAGATAGATCAAAGTAACTTCCAGTACCAGACTCAGGCTGTGATGCTGAACAAATTAGATGAAGAGAGAAAGGAACACGAAACTAGTTATATCTCTTGCCCTGCTTGCTTCCTGTTTCTATATGTTAAAAAAAAAAAAGAAAAAGAAAAAGGAAAAGAAAAAAGCTCAGTTAAGAAATACCAGAAACAGACATTTCAATAGAGTAACTGTTGGTATTTGGTTTTCTCAAGAAATTTCTTTGATGGTTTTTGCTCCTAAATATTTGTACTTTAATTTGTTTCACATAGTTGGATGTAGATTAATAAATATAAATGTGCCCCTAAGTATGATTACATTGGTAACTTTAACTCAGATTACCTTAAATCTATTTTAGACCACATTTGTAAGTTTCTTTTTTCATGTACACATCCATGACGTAAGCAACTCATTAAACACCAAAGAAAAGCATTGGTTTTCTTTAAAAGAAAGGGTATAAAAAAATAGAACGAAAATGGGTGTATCAGGAGCTGTGTTTCATATTTCACACTCCTGATCAGTCATTAGATTTCATAATTCCTCACAGTTCCAATCAGAAGTATAGAAATAGTGTCACAGAGAAAGCACACGAGTCTAACAGGACTGCAGCTTTGCACAACCCCAGGAGGTACCGATAGTGGACTGTGTGCGTAATAACTTCTGAAGTCCTTACGGGCTGAAACCCTGTGCCTAAGGCCAACATCTTGTCTGTTGATTCTCAGTCTTAACTATGTGTCTGAATTATCTAGTGAGTTTTGCAGAAACTTTTATTCCAGGCTTACTGAATTAGAATCTGAAAGATTGGAACCCAAAGATTTGTCTGTGTTTTTGAATGTAATCCAGTAATTTTTGCAGCACAGCCACGTTTGGAAACTTCTAGTCAGATTCATCCCTACCTCTGTTTCTAAGATGTTGGTACAGATTTAGAGTTTTGCTGCTCTCAGATATCTTTATCTGATGATTTTCCTTATCTTTTCTCAGTAATCCACTTTAATCCTTGACATCTTTTATCAAAATATTTTTCATATCTTATCTAATCATGTTAATATGTAATTGAAGTTTTTGTTAGTCTTAATGGAGAAAAAGATCACACTTACACAATTTATTATTATTAAATATAAAATATTTCAAGTGAAAATTACTAAAACTAATATATCTGTGATCAGTGATATGTGTACCAATTTTCTCTCTATTAAAAAAAAAAAAGCAAATTGAGCTATAGCCTTCCCTTATCCCTTTCCATCCCCTCCTTTACCAGAGGTAAAAGAAATTGGTCTGTATCATTTTCATACATAGTTTGGTAACTGTTCAGCTTGGAGACCTGCTGTGGATAGGGGTACAGTCCTGGGCAAGATTTACACCCTCTCCCCTGGATCTGCAAGGGCCAGCGAGAACTCACGGGGCACCACTAGAGCCGTGCGATTGTGTTATATATATACACAGTCGATCCTCATTTGCTGAGACTCATTTGTAACCCCCAAGTCTATACTCACGACTCTTTTGCAGTCATGTATAGAGAGGCAGAGTAATGAAACATTTGAGGGACTGGATGTGCACACGCTCAGCTAAGACTGGCCAAAGCGAGTTCTGGCTTCCTGTTTTCGGTCTCATCCTATCAACAGGTGGTCTTTTTCTGGTCTATTTAGTGCCTTTGTTTTGCATTTGCCTTTTTGTGCCCCTTTTTTTTTTGATGATGATGATTTTGCTGTTTAAAATGTCCCCTAAATTTAGTATTGAAGTGCTATCCGATGTTCCTAAGGGCAAAAAGCCTGCAGTGTGCCTCACAGAGAAAATACATGTACTGGATAAGCTTTGTTTGCTGCTGCTGCTGCTAAGTCGCTTCAGTCGTGTCCGACTCTGTACGACCCCAGAGATGGCAGCCCACCAGGCTCCCCCATCCCTGGGATTCTCCAGGCAAGAACACTGGAGTGGGTTGCCATTTCCTTCTCCAATGCATGAAAGTGAAAAGTGAAAGTGAAGTCACTCAGTCGTGTCTGACTCTTAGTGACCCCTGGACTGCAGCCCACCAGGCTCCTCCATCCATGGAATTTTCCAGGCAAGAGTACTGGAGTGGGCTGCCATTGCAAGTGCTGCCATTGTACAGTGCTGTTCTATATTTCTATAAAATACACTGTCTATAAGCATAGGTTGACTTACATGTATTGTGAAATGATTACCACATTGATTTTAGTTAATATCTATCTCCTCATATAGTTACAAAAAAGAAAAAGAAAAAATGCTTTTTTCTTTGTCAGGAGAGCTATTAATATTGAAATTTACTCTGTAACAACTTTCACATATACTATACAGGAAGATCCCCTGGAGGAGGGCATGGCAACCCACCCCAGTACTCTTGCCTGGAGAATCCCATGGAGAGAGGAGCCTGGGAGGCCACAGTCCACGGGGTCGCAAAGAGTCAGACACGACTGAGCGACACAGCACAGCACAGCAATGCTAACTATAGTCATTATGTTTTACATAATATCCCCCGTGCTTATTTATAACTAGATGTTTATACCTTTTGACCATCTTTACCTTATTTGCCCACCCCTCATCTCCTGTCTCTGGTAACCACAAATTTCATCTCTTTTTCTATGAGTTGTTTATTATTCTTTTTGTGTGTGTGTTTCATGTTTTTTAATTCCCCGTATAAGTAAGATCATGCAATATTCGTCTTTCTCTGTCTTATTTCACTTAATGTAATGCAATTAGATCCATTCAATCTGCCCCAAATTGCAGATTTCCTTATTTTTATGACTGAATAGTATTCTGTTTTGTGCATCCATATCACATTTTTAAAAATCCAGTTATTTGTTTGTGGGCAATAGACTGTTTTAATGTGGCTATTGTAAATAGCCAGTTTGTTTTATATTGTCCCTTTGAAGACAATGGGTCTTTTCCCTCTTCTTACTGCTTATAAGATTCTTTTCTTTGTCTCTGATTTTAAGCAATTTCACTCTGATGTGACTAAATGTGGTTTACTTGGATCTTATCTTGTTTAGGCTTTATAAATCTTCTTAGATCTGTGGATTGATGTGTATTTTCTGTTCCTTTCACTCTGTGCCACAGTTTGAATCTTTTTTTTTTACTGATCCAGCTTCTATATTACTAATCATTTCTCCTGTTCTTTCTTAACCTTCTTTGAATTCTTAATTTCCTTGATTGTGTTTTTCAGTTTTAGAATTTCCATTTGCTATTTTATAGACACTTTTTCTGTTGAAAAATTTATCTTTATTAATTTTCTCAACATATTTATAAAAGTTTAAATAAATCTTTGTACAATAATCATTGTATGCCTGGTAATTCTCCTTGAGTGGCAGAAAGCAAATAAGAACTAAAGAGCCTCTTGATGAAAGTGAAAGAGAGTGAAAAAGTTGGCTTAAAACTCAACATTCAAAAAACTAAGATCATGGCATCCGGTCTTATCACTTCATGGCAAACAGATGGGGAAGAAATGGAAATAGTGAGAGACTTTATTTTGGGAGGCTCCAAAATCACTGCAGATGGTGGCTGCAGCCCTGAAATTAAAAGACGCTTGTTCCTGGAAGAAAAGCTATGACAAACCTAGACAGCATATTAAAAAGCAGAGACATTACTTTGCCAACAAAGGTCCATCTAGTCATAGCTGTGGTTTTTCAAGTATTCATGTATGGATGTGAGAGTTGGACTATAAAGAAAGCTGAGTGCCAAAGAATTGATGCTTTTGAACTGTGGTGTTGGAGAAGACTCTTTAGAGTCCTTTGAACTTCAAGGAAGTCAAACCAGTTCATTCTAAAGGAAATCAGTCCTGAATATTCATTGGAAGGACTGATGCTGAAGCTGAAACTCCAATACTTTGGCCACTTGATGTGAAGAGCTGATTCATTTGAAAAGACCCTGGTGCTGGGAAAGATTGAAGGTGGGAGGAGAAGGGGACAACAGAGGATGAGGTGGTTGGATGGCATCACTGACTCAATGGACATGAGTTTCAGTAAGCTCTGGGGGTTGGTGATGGACAGGGAAGCCTGGCGTGCTGCAGTCCATGGAGTTGCAGAGTCGAACATGACTGAGCAACTGAACTGAACTGACAATCAAAGTTATTGTTAAAATTACGTAGGCTGCAGATAGTTTTTCTTAAGGGGTGATTTATTTTCTTTCTCCTGGAGAGATGTTAAAGGATAATCATCTCAATCCAATCAAATACGAAGTTGGCTCAAGGGTGAGTTTCAGACTTGTCAATTTCCAGTTTTTTCTTAATATTATTGCATAACCCAAGCTACCTAGGTGGCACAGTTGGATCCACCTGTCAATGCAGGAGACGTGGGTTTGATCTCTGGGTCAGCAAGATCCCCCAGAAGAGGAAATGGCAACCCACTCCAGTATTCTTGCCTGGAGATTCTCATGGACAGAGGAGTCTGACAGGCTACATAGGGTCATAAAGAGTCAGATATGAATGAAGCAATTTCATATGCACACATTAACTAATTATTTGAGTTAATTAGTTTTTTTTTTTCTTCTATCACTAATTCCCCCAGAGTTTGGTAACCCACTCCAGTATCTTGCCTGCAGAATCTCATGAACAAAGGAGTCTGACTTGCTGCAGTCCATGGGGTCGCAAAGAGTCAGACACAACTGAGTGACTGAACAGCAACAATCACTAATTCACTGCATTCTTTTAATTTCTTCCAATATTTTCCATACTCCCTGTACTGTCTTTAAATCTCCCAAATCCAATAATCTCCAGTTCCTACCAACTACTTACCAGCGCCCCAATGCCCCTAGCACAGTGTATTTTCTCCTACTAACCCCCACACTAATCTGCCCTTCCAATCTTTTACAAGTACTTTCTTTCCAAGCCTGGCTGTTTCTTTAAATCTCAATCTCTCCCAGCAGAGGATGATGGAGTTGTTTGTAGTTAGTAACCCCCTAAAGTCCTCCAAAGTAGCCGGCACTATTCCTGGTAGATAGTAGTTGCTCAATAAATACTCTTATTGCACAAGTCAGTAAATGGCAGACAATGTAAAATTCTACACTGAGAGAATACTTTAATCCTCTTGTTATTGTTCAGTTGCTAAGCTGCGTCAGACTCTATTGTGACCCCATGGATTGTAGCCAGCTAGGCTCCTCTGTCCATGGGATTTCCCAGGTAAAAATACTGGAGTGGGTTGCCATTTCCTTCTCCAAGGGATCTTCCCAACCCAAGATCAAACCCAGGTCTCCTGCACTGCAGGCAGATTCTTTACCAACTGAGCCACGGTGGAAGCCCAATTTTAATCCTACTATTTTTCAAAAGATTGACAGAAATCAATCAAAAGGCAAGTCATTACAAGCAGCAGGGAGGTAAAACAGTTATTTTTCTGTCTTTGCTTTTTTTTTTTTAATTAAGCACTTTGAATGGTATATAATTATTTTTACTTTATTATATCTCATAATGTATCCTGGTATGAGAATAAATAAGAAATCTTGTTTAAACACTTGCCTGTTCCTTGTGTCTTGATTAAACACTTGAAAATTTGTATAAATAAATAGATAAAGTCAAAAACTTAACTCTCTTTGAATAAGTTGTCTTTCACTGGTCACATCTGCAGGAGTTCAGTGTCTCAAGTTAACATATCAATTAGTCTAAGGACATTATATTTGTATAACTGAAATTCATGCTTTTTGATTTGCACATGACTACCAGTTTTTAGTAGAATCCTAACTAGACAAATACCTCTGAAACAAAGAAAAACTGGCTGTAAGTTTTAAGACCATCTTTTCTCCAACACTTGCACAGTTTGGTCCTATAACTATTAATTAAAATTAGTTAAGGGTATAAACACAAAAGAACTGCAATGGCAGATTCCACACCTGTGGAATCTGAAAAATATCAGATACTTAAAGAACTTAGAAATAGCATTTATTGTGCTTATGTTTAGTAGTCCTTTGTTTCCGGAGAGGATAATAAGATAAGCCAGCCAGGAAATTATTAACATGATTGCTCAAAACAAAACTCTGCAGCACTTTGTCTCAAAGTGATTGCACTCACTCCCACTCTCCTCCTTTCTCTCACTTTTGCTCTGTGGTAACCATAACAACCATTTCCTTTCAAAGTGGTCAGTTACTAAAAAGAGTATGATCTATATATCATGCGATGTGATCATCATACTTTGGACAATATTCATTTTTTACATAAATTGTTTTTAAGGCTGTGGACATGTTCTAAAATTGGAGGTTAAAATAAAGGAATGAAAATCTGTAGGTGTATCTAGAAAATCGAATGGAAATGACAAATTAGAATGTAAAAGGTCAGTTCTATTTTTTTAACCATTATCGCTAAACATTACAATTTATTCTCAAACAAAACTGTGAGGATTTCTAATCTGCAAAAAATATTTTAAGTGTTATTAAGTTTGTTGAAAAAGGAACAACAGAGAGACTTCTTTGTGCCTCTAACGTGTAATGCCATGTGTCTCAAGGTTATTTAAGAGAAGTCTGTAGATAGACTTGCCCTCAGGGGGCCAGCTGTGCCACTTACCATTTAAATAAACTTTATGGGCCTCAGAATCTTAGTTTGTAAAATGAAAGTGATAATATCTATTTCATGTGTTGACTCTCAAAGTCAAATAAGATACTGCATGTGAACACAAAAGGTAAACTACCTAGAAAATGAATTACAACATAGTAATTAAAAGCTAGCATTTTGAGTTAGGCTGGCCTAGATAAAATTTGACTCAAAAATGTACTATTGACTACTACCAAGTTACTGAATTGCTTGGATCTTTAGTGTTACACCTACAAAATGAGATTAAGTCGTACTCAGCTCTAAGAAATTGTGACACACACACAAAGTCCTAGGTAAGGTATGTTATTATTAATACTATACAAATATGGTACTTATGCAGCATATGGTATAGAGAGTAACTATACTAGAACTACCACTTAAGCTGTGTATTGAGTTGGCCAAAAGTTCCTTAGGGCTTTTCCTTAACATCTTACAGAAAAACCCAAGCTAACTTTCTGAACAACCCTATGAAACCAGTCAATCGTAAGGGAAATCAACCCTGAATATTCACTGGAAGGACTGATGCTGAAGCTGAAGCTCCAATACTTTGGCCACCTGATGGGAAGAGCTGACTCAT
The DNA here is from genome assembly GCA_006410615.1 of Neotragus moschatus. Lineage (NCBI taxonomy): Eukaryota > Metazoa > Chordata > Mammalia > Artiodactyla > Bovidae > Neotragus > Neotragus moschatus. Next base: position 21,962 of record SJYA01005287.1, read on the forward strand.
TGGAAAAGACTCTGATGCTGGGAAAGATTGAGGACAAGAGGAGAAGGTGGTGACAGAGAATCAGATGGTTGAAAACATAACCGACTCAATGGACTTGAATTTGAGCAAACTCCAGGAGATAGTGACGAGCAAGGAAGCCTGGTGTGCTGCAGCCCACGGGATTGCAAAGAGTAGGAGATAACTTAGTGAATGAACAACATGGAAACGCTAGTTNACAAGAGGAGAAGGTGGTGACAGAGAATCAGATGGTTGAAAACATAACCGACTCAATGGACTTGAATTTGAGCAAACTCCAGGAGATAGTGACGAGCAAGGAAGCCTGGTGTGCTGCAGCCCACGGGATTGCAAAGAGTAGGAGATAACTTAGTGAATGAACAACATGGAAACGCTAGTTTGAGTTATACAATGTGAGAATGAGGCCCTGAAGAATGTTAAGCAGCATATGTGCTTGCTTGGCAGAGGTATAATTCATTAGAAGGGAAATAAAGATAAAAGGTTTGTCTTATAAAATTTCAAAAACCTGTTACTCTCAAATCCTTGGCTTAAATTAGTCAAAAATATGTTGATTATAATATAGAATTAGATTTTGTTTTGTGTTAAAAGTAATACCAAAGCAGCTTCTCTTCATGCTCCCTTTTTAAAAGCCATGTTAAATGAAGAAATTAGTACATACTTATATTTTGAAATATTTTTATTTTCAAAGATAATATTTTATGACTTTTGCTTAGGTCGAAATAATAGTGAGAATATCTAAGCCATAATACATTACTCTCTTAAGAATTAGAGTAGGACTTTGCAAAATGAAAACCATTTCAAGGACCAAATTGAGAAGAAACAAGTTGAACCCAATTTCATCTAATTGAAAAAATTAGCCTCTAATTTTTTTTAAGTTATATTTATCTTTTGTAAATTGATCATTGTTTCTCCAGGACCAGGCATCAATGAGGATAAGACTGGAAAAGGATCAGATCACTGCCTCTTATTTTAGTTACTCATCACCGTGTAGAAAACAAAACCCTTTATGATAGCCCCAATCATCAGAAACTAACGAAAGCTGCAGCCAGGTCTGAGCTCCAGTTTAGCACTTGCATCTCTGAAGAACTGCTTCTCTGATGTCAAGAGAAGAGTAAATATACGAGGAGAATGTTTGTCCTCCTCCAGAAAACTCTTAAAACTCTTTAAGTCCTTTCTTCAGGAGTTGATGAGGTTGTGCTTTGATACTTGCCAGCCTCTGAGACTGGATGGAAGGCCAAAGACAAGTTCAGATATGGGTAACTTGAGGGAGGTATATTCAGTAGAATTTGAGGAATGGTACACCTAATAGTTCCTATTTTGGGTGTGTATAAATAAAAGGGATTGCAAAGCCCTTGTTGAAATAGGTGGGGCCTGAGTTCAGGCACTCAAAAAGAGCAATCTATTCTGGGCTTCTTTGCTATAGAATCAGGAATGACAGCTGACCAAGCACATAAAAATGTCTTCCCAGCTGAGGTTGAAGACAATTTTTGTGTAGTGGCACCTATATTCATAACTGTTTTATTTTCTCAGTGGTACTCAAAATTCCAGGAATAGAAGAGGCTATTTCACAAGTAATCTGAGATCAGGTCTTGCAGAATAACAGGCAAATTGTAGGGGAACACAGAGATTAAGGCTGATGGCAAGGGAGGGACTGAAGTGCGGTGACTTGGTGCTGACTGATTAGAGAGGAAAGGAATGTCTAGAGGAATCTGAAGTTTAGGCGAGAATAGAAGCAAAGATTAAGGGGCGCGGGTCCAGTGTTCATTCCACATCATTGTACTATTTTTTCTCAATAATGTGTGGTTTTCTCCTCTACAATTATTTCCTGTAAGGCTGCTTGGATTTTCTTTTCCCAGTGAACCCCAAGAATCAATTCCCTCAATTAATTTACAGAGTATTGACCAGATAAGCCAAGTAATTTTCAATAAGTATGTAGTACTTGTGATGCAGTTGAAAAAAATTACTTCAGCCAACATTCAATCTTACCTGTCAGTGTTGAAACATAATTATAGCGCTCACACAATTCAGTCACAATTTTGTACAAAAGAACATAAAAAACTCAGTATGTATGAAACTTGTTAAGAGGGAAACCATTTTTAGCAAAGCAAGATGCTCGTTCAATCTTTGCAGGGATGGAACGGCTTATAAAATTTCAGCACCAGAAACTACATGACACAGAGGCTGCACTGTGGCCTGTGTGTGGAAAGTTATTTCCATTCTATGAATTCCCTCAAGTAACACTGAATTCCACTGTTTTATAAACTTATGAATCTGTGTGAAGTTTTTCAGAGTGATACTAACAGAGATTCACCCAGGGTATCTTAAATCAAAAGGCATGATTATTATAAGTGCGTTTGGAAATCAGGAAGTTTCAGACACCGACCACCTATCGGGCATTATAGAAATGAAGTGAGTTGTACGTTTGATTTTGTGAAATCTGGCTCATGAATTAGGGAAAGAAGGGTGAGTTACAGGCCAGCACAGCACTTGTGACCTGGGTATATCATTGCACCCCATCAGCAGAGGGTTATTAATTCCTGATCTCCAGCTGCTACTAACTACCTCACATTCTATTCTGTATATGTTTCTGCTTCTTACTAAACAGCGTCTGTTGCCTCATGGACTCTGCACACTCGTCTTACTGCTTTTCACCTGCTGCTGCTGCTGCTAAGTCGCTTCAGTCATGTCTGTGTTCACCTATGTGTCTACTATTTCCTCTCTAACTTTCTCTCTGCCTCTCCTCTCCCTCTCCCATCTGGGTCTATTTATATCTCTGGCTGAAAATGTATCTGGGTCACCAATATTTCATTCAGATTTCCTTAAGAGACTGATTTGATTGGTTCCTAGATCCCTGTTGTCCACACTAGTCATTACTGGCATCCCTGGTCGCTTCATAGATTCTAGCATATTTCGAGGTGGATTGTTATTTTACCAACCCCTCCAATATGAACATACTTATGCATATATGTACATCAGGCACAGTCAGCAAGGTGAGAAAATTTATATATATTAACATATATTACATATGTTAACATTATGTAACATGACTTTAACAAAGAAGACTTTAGGTGGAGGGAGAGGCTGTAGCCAAAACTCTATAGAAGGGAACTATGGATGTGGTAGGTCTTTTTAGTATAATCGCAGAATCACAAATGAACATAGGTTTGTCCAGAGTGGTATAGATCTAGACTGTGATGACTGGCCTAACTCAAGTGGAAGATACAATTATAACTGGAGGACCTAAGAACAGTAGGAAGAGATTGTATTAAAAAGACAAGACATAGAAGCTGAATCTCTGTTATGTAGTAAATTAAGTGGCATCAAAAGGTTTTTAGTAGCAAGATGAGAAAGGCAGAGTTTAAGAAAGGCCAGCCTGACAGTGGCACAAAGGATGGAGTGGAGAGTGAGAACCTGAAAGAAGGAGCTGCTTGTAATTAAAAGTATTATAATGTAATACTTCTTCCTCAATGAATAGTTAAGTGCTCACTATCTCCCAGCAATGTCACAGGCTGAAAATAGAAAGGTTTAAAAGGTGGCATGGTCCTGCCATCATGCAGTTCACATTCCGGCAGAAGACTCAGAAAAAGGAAACCATTATTAAAATCTGATCAGTAAAAGCTATCATAGGAACAGTGTAGATTTCCAGGACAGCATGTAAAAGCGGTATCAAACCCTGAATAAGTTCAAGGAAGTCTTCCTGAAAGGGAATATTATAAAAAACTGAGACTTCAGAGCTGGATAGAAAGTATCCTAACAGGATTGTGGAGAAAAAGGGGTGGGGTATTCAGTTCTAGGCCAAAGCATAGTTGCTAATCAAAGCAGTTGTGCCTGCCTACCTGATATAATTGAGAAGAAAGTTTTGGGTTTTGTTTTAAACATCAAATATTCAGCATTTCAGTGAAAGCTGGACATATAACCCTGAGCAAAATAGACATGCCTCCCTCCCTGGAGAGAATTGCAACAGAGTGGGGAGGGCAGAGGAGCAGTTATTCTAAGTGTGGAAAATATTCTGAATAGCAGAAGGACCTGAGATGCAGGCCCGTTGAAGGGGTGTCACACAAGTAAAATTTTGGTGGCATTCTTACAGATAACTAAAGGTTAGCCAGCTGAAGAAACAAGAAGACTCTTGCCCCAGACAAAAAGAAGATCATGTGTATGTGTCTAGAGACAAGAGAGAATACAAGACTATTGAGAGGTTGTGAAGCAGGAGAAAAAGTCACCTCTAACCTTCTCCAAAGGGGAAACTGCATTTATGCTTTATTTAGTTGAATAATTGAGAGTAAAAAGCTTTGTTTTGTTATCATGATGAGCCTTTTCCTCTTTTAAGCACCATCTTGGTGGGTTAACTTCACTCATGGAACTGCTGAGTCATTGTCTATGGAAATTTTTATAAACTTATAAAATGTAAGGCGTGGTGCAAAAGTTTCTAAATTGTCCTTGAAAGTTTTTTTTTAAATTTCTTTAGGTTTCTTCAGAACTTCTAAACATAAACATGAGACTCTCACTCAATTATTTCAATTCTATCTAATAAAATTAATTTCAGCTTCTATTGCTTTTCCTATAATTGTCTCCCCAATGTTCATTGCAGCACTATTTATAATAGCCAGGACATGGAAGCAACCTAGATGTCCATCAACAG
>SJYA01005288.1:0-25370 GCA_006410615.1 Neotragus moschatus
ATAAAGGCAATTGCAACTTGGTTGGTCTCTCTGGTGGTCTCTGTGGTGGACGGTCTCTAACAATAAGGAATGTGAAACCTCCAAGAAACTTGAAGGGCTCATGCAATATTTGGGGTGATTTGGGATGTGAACTCAGGCCCGTTGTCAGACTGGAGGGAGGAAGGCATTCCAAACCTGGGGAGGATTTCAGTAAGAATAAGCTGAGCCACCGTAGGGGCTCCTTTGTTAGTAGTCGGGAAAGCTTTGATCCATCCAGAAAATGTATCTATGAAGACTAGGAGAAACTTAACCCTATTTACAGGTGGCATGTGGGTGAAATCTACCTGCTGGTCTTGTGCAGGAAGATATCTGCAAATTTGGTGGGTGGGGAAAGGAGGGGGGCGAATGTTAGAATTAGGATTTGTCCACTGACAAATGGTACAAGTTTGGGTCAGATTATTTAAATAAGTCACATCATCCTTAGTCAGTTCAATAAAGTTCTGAAGGAAAGCCTTTAAGTACTTTTGTAGAGAGGTGGAAAAGGGAATGTGAATACGAAAGCAATGTGCGGGGATGTTAGGCTCATCAATCTGGGCTACAGTAAAGACAGGATTAACAGAGGCAGCCTGAGGCTTTGCTTTGTGATCTGTTATATTGTTATAAAAGGGGATAGGGCCATGCTGCTGATGTCCCCGTCAATGCATTACAGCAGCTTGTTTTGGGAGCTGAGCTGCATGGAGGAGTTCAGAAATAAAAGCAGCATTGAAAATAGGCGTGTCCTTCTGAGTCACAAATCCCCTCTCCCCCCAGATTAAACTGTTAGAATGTAATATGTTACAGACACACTTGGAATCCATGTAAATATTTACCTTTTGGTCTTTGGCTAGGGTCAAAGCTTGTGTAGGAGATATTAGGTCAGCCTGATGTGAGGATGTATGAGCTGGGAGTGTGGCTGACTTGATGAGGCGAGGGGGGATAGCTTTGTCGGGCTGTCCCTGGACTATAGTGTTATCAAGTGGATATCAAGTGGATATGGCATATAGGCCCCAGAGTTCTGGAATGGTGGAAAGAACCAACCAAACTCTTAAAGAAACACTTTCAAAATGGATCACAGAGACTATGATTATTCAAGGATAGACTTGCTTCTGGCAGCCTTACTCAAATTAAGGGTAACCCCGCATTCCCATGGTTATTCTCCTTATGAAATTGTCTATGGGAGACCCCTCCCATAGTAAGATGGTGTTGGCAAATTGCCCACAGGTAAGGGGGGATGGGATTTCACAGCAGACGGAACAACTGGGTAAGTTAATAAATCAAGTAACTTAAGTTTGTACAAGAAAGGGTGCCGTTCCCCCTTGGGGAACAGATTCACGCGTTCGCGCCTGGTGACCAAGTGTGGGTCAAGGACTGGAAACACGAATCCTTGGCCCCACATTGGAAGGGTCCATATACTGTTATTCTAACCACACATACGGCAGTTAAAGTTGCAGGTGTCACTCCCTGGATCCACCACACAAGGGTGAGAACAGCATACCATGCAGACCCAAAGAATGCCGAGTGGACTACACAAAAGGACCCCAATGATCCCCATGAAGCCAAAATCATCTTAGAGAAGAGATAAAGCTCTACAATCAACTGCTGCTTCAAAGACTTGCCTGTATTCTCTTGAGACTAGCTATAGTTTCAGCACAAGACAATGTTTTCATTTCATGGGCACAAAAAAAGAAAAAAAAAAAATTCCTTTACGTGAATGTGAAGTCACTCAGTCGTGTCTGACTCTTTGCGACCTGATGGACACCAGGCTCCTCCGTCCATGGTCTTTTCTAGGCAAGAGTACTGGAGTGGGTTGCGATTTCCTTCTCCAGGGAATCTTCCTGACCCAGGGATCAAACCCAGGTCTCCCGCATTGTAGACAGACACTTTACCGTCTGAGCCACCACGGAAGTCCGGACTATAGTGTATCCAGCCCCAAATGTGGCTTGTGTCTGGGCCCTGCTATCTATGAAACAGGATGGGACTTTGGGGTCAGTAAGGGGCTGATCGGTTATATAGTCAAAGGGATTAAGTGTCATATCTAAGGTTTGAACACAGTCATGAGATAGGTATTCTGCTTCTGGATCTGGTATAGGGAGTAAGCTAGCAGGATTAAGAGGTTTACAAGTCATAAAAGAAAGGGATGGGTCCAGGAGGTGTGTGTGGAGGATCTGTAGTTGAGCAGCGGGCAGAGAAAGCAAAGCCCGATGAGAGAGTAAATCTTTGAAGGAATGAAGTAAGCATACATTTAGAGGAGCATTTCAGGTTAGTTTTTGGGATTCAGGTACTAAGAGGGTGGTTGCAGCTAAGGCCTGGAAACAAGGTGGCCATCTGAGCATGACGAGATCGAGCTGTTTAGATAAGTCAGCTAGAGGGCCCCACATCCCTCCCCCACTTTTTAGCACAAAATCCCTAAGGTATGCCCATGTCAAGAATGTACAAAAAGGAAAAAAGCCTTAGTTGTAATCAGGTAATTAAAGAGAAGGGGCCTGTAGTAAATGTTTGATAAGAGTATGTATTGGGGTGTGGAGAGAGGTGGGGGCCAATAAATGTTCATCTAGGTTTCCTCAAGTAGCTTGGTAGAAAGGTTTTGCGTGGAGGGCAAAATTTGGGACCCATATTCGGAAGTTTAATAGACCTAATAGAAAAAGAAGTTCCTTCTTTGTTTGGGGCCTGGGGATCTGTGTCAAGGCTCGAAGTCTCTGCTGCTGCTGCTGCTAAGTCGCTTCAGTCATGTCTGACTCTGTGCAACCCCGTGGACTGCAGCCTACCAGGCTCCTCCGTCCATGGGATTTTCCAGGCAATAGTACTGGAGTGGGTTGCCACTGCCTTCTCCTGGAATTATTTTGGATGTGGGAGTGAGAAGCAATCCCATGTAACTGTCAGTGGTGGAAGCAATTGTGCTTTGGAGAGAGAGACTCTGTAGCCCCAGTTGCCTAGGGCATTTAATCCTGTCGCAGTGTGGACCAGGCAGTTATGGTGAGAGGAACTACATAACAATAAATTGTCTACATATTGGAGTAAGGTAGTAGAGCTTAAGCCTAAAGTTTGTAGGTCTCTTTGGAGGGCTTGATCGAAAAAATGAGGGCTACCTCTAAACCCTTGTGGTAAGATGGTCCAAGTTAATTGTTGAGATTGATATATGCCTGGGTCCATCCAGGTGAAGGCAAATAGGGGCTGTGAGAAGCACTGTAGAGGTACAGTAAAGAAAGCATCTTTGAGGCCCAATACCATGAAGTAGAGTGTGTCAGGGGGAATATGTGAGAGAAGGGTGTAAGGATCAGTGACCATGGGGTGTATGGGTATTAAGGCCTCACTGATCTTGAGAAGATCTTGAACTACACGCCAGGAGTGTGGGCCCTTTTTGACTGCCAGTATACCAGTATTATGAGGAGAACAGATAGGCTGCAAAAGGCCAGCTTTGAGCAGTTGGGAGATTATTTATTGGTTTAAGTCTTCGTCGAGATTCCGTGGTCAGGGTATATTGAGTTTGGGTTATTACCTCAGAAGGATTTTTAAGAAAAATATGTACAGAGGAATGGCATTGGGCTTCTGACAGGGCTTCAGTGTCCTAGAGCTGAGGATCTATGGGGGAAGGTGAGGGGGCAGGTTTGGGAGTGAGGGCTGGCCAAGGGTTCAGGTGCCATTTGAATACAAAGAGTTGATATGAGATCTAAGAATGGGAGGTTTATAGAAGTTTGTGGCTTAGCCAGAAGATCATGTCCCATCAATGCCATTGGGCATTGAGGAACTACTATAAAAAAATATGTTAATGTCACCTTACCAAAAGAACATAGGAGAGGAGGGATTATTTGGGGATTAAAGGCATGCTTGAGACCCCTTCGATGGCCACTTCTGAAGGTTGAAGAGGGCCCTTAAAGGAGGTTAAAAGTGGAAAGGCTGCTCCAGTGTCTATTAGGAATGAGACGTTGTGTCTGGCCACTGTGCCAATTACCTGAAGGTCCAAGTTTGTCTGTATGGGGCAGACTTAGTGTCTGGAGCTTGGGCTCTGTCACTGGAATAACTCAGGCACAACTGGATCATCTCTCACCTCATCTGAGGAACCGTGGTCTGAGGTGTCAGGGCCTCCCTGAGTCTGGTCCCCAGCCCACTGTTGTTGGGCCTGGGGTGGACCCCAAGATTTGGTGGGTAGTGTCTGAGGACAATCCATTTTCCAGTGGCCCCATTGTTTGCAGGTGGGGCAGGGTTTGGTGGGTGGCCAGGTGTTTGGGCAGGACTTAGCCCAGTGTCCCATTCGGTTACATGTGAAGCAGGGGCCTGGAGGGTTAGGTCCCATATGGGTGGGCTAAGGTTGATGGGCCAAAGGGGTTGAATTTTTTTCTTGGATAGCTGTATTAAATAAAGTGTATTTGGCCTTTCTTTCCTTTTCTTTTTCTTTCTTCGCTTCTTCCTCCCTACTGTTGAAAACTTTAAAGGCTATTTCTAGGAAATCTCACTGAGGGGTTTCGGGGCCTTTGTCTAACTGGCATAGTTGTTGGCAAATATCGGGAGCTGACTGGCTTATGAACTGGAAGTGTAGGTACAGAAGTCCGGCAGGGGTGGAAATATCTAGATTAGTGTATTTTTGGACTGCCTCAGTAAGCCATGAAAGAAAAAGGGCAGGATTTTCATCTTTTTTTGTTCCTTTCCTAATCTTAGAGTTAACATGAATGTGGGAGCTATTTAGCATTCCTTCTAGTAAACAGGTGATCACATGATGTAGGTACCAGATGCCAGCATTGCCAACTTGATATGTCCACCATGGCTCAGTTAAAGGGACTATGTCATCAGCCACCAGATTAGTCCTATCTTGGTTATGGAGGTGATCAGCATGAGTCCGGGCTGCCTGCCATATCTCTTCCTTTTCATCAGGGGTTAAAGTGGCATTTAGGATGTAATAAAGATCATTCCAGGTTAAATGATATGCTTGTGTAAGATGGAGGAATTTTTTTTCTATATCTAGTAGGATTTTCTGGAAAAGATCCCAATTTTCTTTAATTTGGCTCTTATCAGAAATTGAGAAAGGCACATGAACCCGTGTAGGGCCCTCTGGTCCCGCTACCTCTCTGAGAGGAAACTTGTTTGCTTTGGGTCCTGGCCGATGGAGGGGGGGTGGAAACCTCTTGGGTTTCAGAGTCATTGCTTCCTGTTTTGGAGGAGGAAGGGCTAAAGGATGGGGTCTTAGCTCCAGAAGCTTTCTCTCTGGGGCGGTAGGGAGGAGGCTCATCTGCCAGGTCAAAATCGGGGGCTGAGGGTTTAGGGGGCCTTTTAGGGGCTTTAGATTTTGATTATTTTGTAATGGAGGGGGAGAGAGAGCAGAGGATTTGATAGGTAGAACAGTCCTTGCAGAGAGAAGGATGGCTTCGAAGGTCCCAGAAGGCTTGAATATAGGGGACCTCTGATCATTTGCCATTCCATCTGAGGAAGTTTGTGAGATCTGATAAAATGTTGAAATCATAAGTCCCAAACTCAGGCCAACGGTTTTGGTTAACCAGTTTGTATTGAGGCCAAATTTGAGTGCAAAGTGACTGGAGTTTATGAATGTTGAGATCGGTCAAGAGTAGAGGTTTAAGGTTTCGTCTTACACAGGCCAAGGAAGAGTTCCGAGGGACGGATTGGCTCGACCCCATAGCAAATGGCTAGCGACTGTCCGGTCGAGAGAAAAGGTCGTTACCTAATCTTTTGATCAGGCAAAGAAAAAGAGAGACTCTGAAAGAGGGAGGGGGTGTCCCCCACGTACCTCCCCAGAGGGCCTTTTGGCCAGAGGGTTCCCCAGGAACCCAGAAAGGATGATAGTCTATGGTGCCCTAGAGTACTGTCCAGGCTTACCTGGGCTACTGGGTCAGGCGAGAATTCGTGGTGGATGGAGGGAGGCCAAATGGCCAAAGGCCTTTGGAGTTGGCCGGTCTCTCGGAAAAGAAAGTGTAGAGAAGAGAGGCGGGGTCGGGGGAGAGAGAGTTGTGAGCGCAGGAGCAGTATTCCTCTGGTTATGTGGAAATCCAATAAAACCCTTACATAGGGTTTGTACTGCTCATGAAGGCACAGGGCGTCCTCTAGAGGTCTTAAAAGCCCAGTTGGGGAGGTGAGCTCAGCAGCCTTCCAGGCTCTGAAGAGCTGGCAGCGGAGAACGAGAAGGAACCTCAACCTCCCAGTTTTGGCACCAGAAAATGCAAGCTAAGGGAGTTAGAGGTGAGGTTCCGAAAAAGAACAAGACCGGCACTTTACAGGAACCGATCACCTTTAATGAGGCAAGAAGGGGCAGCAGATTAGTGAGCTGCTACACTAACCCAAGAAAAGAAAAGAATATGTAGGCATACACGTGGAAATCTCTGTCTTAAGGGGGCCTGTTTTTCTCCAAGGTTGTTCAGAGTAGTTCTCTCTCTTTTTTTAATATATGAATTTATTTATTTTAATTGGAGGTCTCTGTTAAAGGGCTGGGGCAAGGAATCCTGGAGGTCAACCAGAGGCTGGATCTGGCTGGGAGCTGGGTGTAATCAACCATTAACGTCCTTCCCCTCCCCCCCTTTGGATGACAGAGTTCTTCGTTTTTGCATAGAATGGTGGGGAGGACCTGGAGGGGAGTTTTAATTCCAGGCTATTTTGAGCCATGTAACTTTCCTTCATAGGTCACCTCCCACGATGAGACCTATGTCCCCCTGCCTTACTGACAAGCAACTGATGCGAGTCGCCCTGAATCTGACCTGACGGCCTGATTTAAAAAGGAGAATATTATGACCTTACCCTCTGAGCGAAGGTCACACATGTCCAGAGCCTGGTCCTGAGCCCTGGTTCGCGCGCCAGACACCCCTGCCCCCCGGGCTGGAAGTTCCTCCTTGGCACCCCTTTCCCCCATCTCCTCTCCCAGCACTCCGTGCTCCTGTCTCTGGGCCTGTCTGCTGTGGTTTACAAGCCCCGCGAGAGACATCGTGACGTCTGTCTGTGTCTGGGCTGTCCTACTCACCTGAGGCCTCTGGGCCCACATGCCATCCCAACGGCTGCACGTCCTCCTTCCCGGATGAGTATTGTCCCGTCGTGCATGTGTGAACACCCTGCGTCTGCGTTGGCCCACCCCTCACAGACACCTGGGCCTGCGGCCACGGCTGCTGTGGACGAAGCTGAGACGACTGTGGACATGCGGACACTGGGCCGAGTCTGTGTTGCCGTTCAGAGTTTGCCCAGACCCGACAGCATGCCTAACGGGATAGTCTCAGTCAGCAAGAGACTCCGGCTTACTCCAAACCAGACCCTCAGACACCTGCTTTTTAACGGAGGCAGTTGTGTACAGTCCTGGGGGCCTTGAGCCTCAGACCCTGCGGCCACCACAGCCAGGACCTGCGCCCAGTGGCAGTCAAAACTGGGGCCATAGAGGTGAATCCAGGGCCACAGCTGTAAACCAGGACCACTGGCGTAAGTCGGGCATCTTTGAAGTAAACCCGAGGCCACTAACATAAATTTGGGGCCTTGGCTGTAAAGCTGGGGCCACTGATGTAAAACTGTGGTCACTGACGTAAAACCAGGGTCCGTGACGTAAAACCACCATCATTGACGTAAACCCAGGGTCACTAACATAAAACTGGGATCACTGACGTAAACCCAGGGTCACTGACGTAAATCTGTTGCCTCAGATGGAAAACTAGGGTCACTGTGGTAAATCGGGGCTTTAGACTTGACTCCGGATGCAGACACCTGTTAAGCTTAGGTGGAGTGCCAGGTGCGCTGGACTAAACGGGAGGTGCAGATGGCCTGGCTTTAATCCCAAGGACACCCTGCCTCCCTGTGTGCCCCAGGCCATTGCCCTGCCCTCCTGTGGCTTGTGGCTGACAGGGTCGGTCCAGGCAGTAAGTGTCCAGGCCTCTCGGGGCGGCTCCTGTGGACCCTGTGGGCTCAGCTCTGGCCGCTCCCGACGCCCGGGGTTCTGGGGCTGGACAGGGAGGGGCGTGTGGGGTTCAGACCCTGCCCCTCAGGGAGAGCCCAGGGTTTAGCTCCGTCCAGCTTCTCCTTCCCCGCCCCCCCCCCCCCCAGCCAGCATCGCTCAGCTGAGTGGCCGGGTTCTCAGAGGGAATGGTTCTGTGTGTAGCTGTCGATTCGGTATTGGGGGGACTGAGTTCAGGACCCTCCTGGGTCCCCAGCCTGACCATGAACCCCATGGTTCCTATCGACCTGACTTTATAGATCAACAAATCGAGGCCCAGAGAAATTCCAGGTTTTGCCCCAGAGTCAGTCACAGTGACAGGGATTCCTGGGGTCCTGGGGTCATGTCGCCCTGCACCCCCAGAAGGTTTGCGCGCACCCGCAGCTTCCGTGCAGTGCAGTGAACCTGTGTTCCCCTTCCTCTGCCCACCTACTCAGGGGCGCCAACAGAACCCACAGGCCGGGGGGCTCACAGACAGATTCTGCGAGCTGGACATGTGCGACCCCATGCTGGCTTGTGGTGGGGGCCTTGCTGATTTGTAGGCACGGAGGGCTGTCTGCCATCTCGCAGCCTTTCCAACACCATGGGAACGAGAGAGTGGGGCCTCCCCTCCACCATCCTTTCATTGCACCAGGGCCCGACTCTGATGACTGCCTTCAGTCTTTTTTTTTCTATATTCATACTAGGGAGGAATGCTGTGGTTCCAATTTTTTTTTAATATTTATTTTAATTGGAGGATAGTTACAATATCATGTGGAGAAGGAAATGGCAACCCACTCCAGTATTCTTGCCTGGAGAATCCCATGGATGGAGGAGCTTGGTGGGCTACAGTCCAGAACTGAGTGACTTCACTTTCACTTTCACAATACCATGATGGTTTTTGCCTACATCAACATGAATCTGGCACACATATACATATGTCCCCTCCGTCCTGAACCTCCCTCCCACCTCCCTCCCCACCCCATCCCTCCAGGTTGTCCCAGAGCACCTTCAGTCTTAGTTGCCTCCTAAGAGCCCTGTCTTCAGGAACTGTCGCACTGGGTGTTAGGGTTTTAACATAGGAATTTTAGGGGCCATGGCCCTGTTCAGGGCAGAGTCACAGACACGTGAATAAATGAGCAATTGGTGTTGGGAGGCCTTTGTAACTTTGTTCTTGATGTTTCTGAGTCCCTGCAGTGGCTTCCTTCATGTTCTGTATTAATTTCCTGTTGCTTCTGTAACAAATTGCCACAAATTCAGTGGCTTAAGACACTGTGAATGTATTATCCTCCAGTCTTACGAATCAGAAGTTTGGAGTCAAGGTGCTGGCAGGACTCTGTCCCCATCCTCCCCCCCGCCCATTCCTTACCTGGTGGCCTCCACCCACCCCCTGTTCTCCACACTGCGTCTCTCTGACAGTCCCCATCTTGGTTCACAGCTCCTTCTACCCTGAAGGATGGTTGTGATTGTGCTGGGCCTTCCTAGCTGATCCCAGGCTCTCCTGTTTCCGTACCCTGAACTTAGTCCCATCCTGCCTTTGATTACATATGTGATGTGTTCACAGTTTCCAGGGATGGGCATGTCTGTGTCTGGGGGACCATTACTCTGCCTCCCACATGGTAAGTTCTACTTTTAAACTAAATGCTTTCTAATATCATTATGCTGTACTAGTAAATAAATTATTAATTTAATATAGTAAGAGTACACTCAATATGTTTCAGGTTACTAAAGTGGCAGATGGTATTTGACCTTGGAATTTCAGTTTCTCATATGATCAGAATATTTTCCTTGGAAATCACATGGCTGGGATTTTGAGGATGTTTTAATGCTGAGTAATGTCCATGTCTCTTGGTCTTTGTCATTTGTTCTCTTAACAAAATATGTATTTCTGGTAAATTGTGATACACAGTTGGTGCTCATTAAAGCACCATGGGATTGATTGTAGGGTTACACATCAAGTTTGGATGAGGCAAACTCATAAATAGGGAGTCTGCAGATGGTGAGCATCAGTTGCAGTTGGTGAGTCTTTATGACCACATTTTCTATTTGCTCACATGCTCCTATATGTCCCAGTTTATCATTGACCCTTTGGGAATAATCACACTGCTGAGAAATTGAACGTGCAACTTGGAACATCCACACGACAACGGAAGCCACTTAGACCAACTATCAAAGATAACTAGTGGGCCCTCAGCAGGACAGTGACAGATAACAGTGGAGAACTGCCTTGTTTGCAGGATAAAACCACCAGTCATTGATTAGACACTCACAGTGTGATGGAACAGTGAGTGACGTGGGTTACAGAGAAGATGAGTGAACTGGGTAGCTAGTGCCTCTCAAGTGAGCAAACTTTGGAGATTGAACAGTGACCATTTTTCATTGGGTCTCATGATTTTGTGGCTAGGGCATTTGGGCAGAGCTCAGCTGGGCATCTGTGCTCCACTTGGCTTTGAGTGAGGTCACGCAGTGGTGTCTAGAAGCAGATGTATTCTGGAGGGTCTAGGGGGCCACTCACAGGTTGGTGCCTTGATGAAAAGATGGAGGTTGGGTTCAGCTGGTAATGTCCACCCGAGAAGATTCCAAGGGGCCCTGACAGGTGCTGCAGAGTTTCTGTGGTGCAGACCTGAAGACCCAGAAGGTCCCTTCTGTTGGCCAAGCAGCTCAGTGGCATTCTCTCTCTCGGTTGCAAAGAATGCGCCTATGAAGTTGTCCTTTCCATCCTCTCAATGCCCGTAGTGAACATGCTGTACTTCTGTTGATAGCTACACCCAAACCAATTAGTGGGCATTTATTTTAATTTATTCTAAAAATATCTTCTTAAATCAGACTTGTTAGCTCATTAATGTTTATTTTCTTAATCTAATCACCTAGTGTGAAAATGGAAACTATAAAAAGAAAGGAAATGTACTTTATGATATGCAAATATATTATCATTTCCTTCACAAAGTCTAGAAAGACCACATAATAGCCTCAGTATCATTTAGAGAAGAAAGATTCTTAATTTACACATGCTAATTGTTTATCACCATTGTAATTGGTTAAGTTAGTTGAATTTGAGTATTTTATTTACTGATATAAAGATTAAAGTCAGAAGATAAGAAACATTCGGAATGAGTTTTTTTTGTTGTTGTTGTTGTTTATTAACTTCCACTACTGACTAAGGCTATTAAGGGCTTAAAAAAGCAAGCTTATAAATGGAATGGATTATTCTCTATAATAATTTTTAAATAACTTTTAAAAAATGTTTGGTGTCCTACAGTGTTTTTTTTTTTAACTTTACTATACCGTATTGGTTTTGCCATACATCAACATGAATCTACCACGGGTGTACATGTGTTCTCAATCTTGAACCCCCCCTCCCATCTCCCTCCCCATACTGTCTCTCTGGGTCATCCCAGTGCACCACCCCCAAGCATCCTGTATCCCGCATAGAACCTAGACTGGCGATTTGTTTCTTATTTGAAGTTTTTATAAACTTTATTGTCCTAACAAATCAATATCTAGAGTCTTAGATGCTATATATTCTGTTGTTTAAAATTGTTGTCAGTGTAAGAAAATTATTTTCAAATCTTCTAAGAGATTCTCAGGCATGGAGACACAAACAATAGATTAAGTTAACTGAAAGAGAACCAAGAAAGTAGAGTCAATTCTCCCAACAGAACTGTGTGCTCAGCAGCCAGCAAAGACTCTCTGTGAACAGGAAGCAGATTCAGGAGCTTCTCTTTCAGGACCTAGCCCTCCTCCCTCGACAGATTTCACTTTAAAGTCCAGGAATAAGCTCTAATAAGACATTAACAATAGAGAATAGTTATTTGGTTTCTATTATGACAACTTCTCTTACCACAGCAGCTTCTCTTATTTTCTGTCTTTATGAAGTTTTACATGTGTGTGAAAGTAACCCACACTTATATAAAATGTAAATATTAAAAATGTCTGTAATATAGCAAGTGGAAGCACCACTTAATACTACAAACAGAGAAGGCTTGTTGGTAGTTTCTGCCAGGCTTGCTTTGGTTCCTGTAAAAACAGTCATCCCCTGAGTCCCCCAGGGGTTCAGGGGAGAGAGGGAGAGAGAGCACCCTGGGGGCAGGCGGAGGTTCCTTGAGCTCCTCTTTTGTCTGTCTTACACCTGCTGGGAGTGTTTGGTGATGCACTTAGCAGCACCTTGGAGTCCTGGTTAAGGTCCATTTCTCTTTGAAGAGAAAGGCCCTGTGAATGATCTCAGTACTCAGTTCTTTCTACAGATAGGAGGGAGAGAGACCTCTGGGGCACCTCAGTGGGCCAGATGCAGAAGACTTAACACCACGTGGAGATTCTACCATTGTCCTGCGGTGGCAGCAGATTTCTGTGGAGCGTGTTTAGGGTTGGTCTTCTAGCTGGAGCACAGGGGCCGGGGGTGTGAATGCAGCCACTTCTCAGCAGACCCATTATGTTTCATTTATTTGACACATTCCTTCCACATAACTTGAAGGAGATGATGGAATTACCAGAGGAATGACCCCTACCCAGCCGCATCCATCTCCAGCTGTAGAATCTAAAGACCTGAAGTAGAGATGTGCATTTTAAATCTGAGAATAGCTGTATTAGTGTGTACACAGGGTATTCAGTATAGAATGAGTGTCGTTTTGGTGTGAGTAATACTTTCACGTGTGGCTCTGGGAAAGTTTAGCACAAGGTGTTTGAAGTGAACAAGACCAGGTGACCAGCACAGAGAAGCCCATTATACTTCCTGCTGTGTCCTTTTAGTTATAAATCACCTCTTTTTTCCCCTAGAAAAAAGAGACAAGTTGTTAAATTTTACTTTTATTATTAAAGACAAGTTAGTTACATTGGTGTATAATAAGTGCCATCTTCGACAGGTAGGGAGGAGTTATTTGTTCAGCTGTGGTGCTCAGAATGTAGAGTCCTATGTTTTTATAGGAAAAGCAATCAAACTGGGCTCTAGAATTGGGACTTAATCTCTTACTGGTAAGTTAGACTCTTTGTGACCCCATGGACTGCATGCCAGGCTCCCCTGTCCTTCACTATCTCCCATAGTTTGTTCAAACTCGTATCCATTGAGTCAGTGATACAATCCAACCATCCATTCTCATCCAGAATACCCATAGGTAGGGTCCACTCATGAGCACTTTAGAATCCATCTCATCATTTCAAAGCTGGGCCTTAACTTTCGTGTTCCGTCAAGGGCACAGGCATGTAAGTCCTTGGGGACTGTTGATGGCTGCATGCATTCTGATATGGTGAGGTTGCATGGTGTGGGGATGAGAAGACTGAGAAGCAGGTAAGGTGGAATGGATCACAAAGGGCTTCACAGGTTGAGTTTTAAGAGCTTCTATTAGATTCTGTGGATAATTTTAGAAACTTTCCTGTGTTTAGGAATCCCCTCCTTAATTAAATGGTGCCCCAAGGGTTTCCCTTTAAAGCCTCTAATGAAGTAGGTCTAGAGTGAGACCCAGAAATGCTTCCTGTTCTTTGAAGAGTACTTATTCATGGAAAGGAGCTGGAATCTGTATAACCCTTGTCACATAATCTTCCCTGTTGTGGAGCAGACAGCTAACCCAATGAAAATAGAGAGGAAAGTACAGTTAGGTTATTTAGGATTTGCCTGTGAAATGTTTGTCAGAAAGTAGTGTTCTGTGGGTGTCTTGCATCTCTGCACATCTCGTGAGCAGAAGCACCAACTGCCTTTTGTTCTGTACTCTTTCTAAGGACCTTTCTGTAGAGAATGTCCTTGGAAGACAGACCTGCTGTCTCCTTCCAGAGCAGGAGGCAGGCTTTCATGCTGTGGAAGACAGTGACGAAGACATGTCTCTTAAGATGCTGGGCACATTTGCCTGCAGGTCGGGGTTTCCTAAGTGTAATACACACCCACTGTGCCGCGCCAGCCTGGGCCTCACCGGCCCCCAAGGACTCGAGGGAGGAGTAACCACGTTTCTGTGATACCATATCCGCCAACTCTGTACCCTGCAATTAGGACAAAATCTTTGAAATGTCAGTATTCGACACTGCCTGGGTGTGCTGGTTTTATATCCTACTTGTAGTTTGTTAAACTTCTTTGATCTTTTCATAATTTTTTAATTTAATTTGAGAAGATTTTGGCCCTTATTTCTACAAAATACTTCTCTGTTTCTTCCTACCCTCCTTTTCTAAAACTCCTGTTCACTTGTGTTGAGAGCTTGGCCCTGAGGCATGATTTTTTTTCCCCCTCAATATTTGTTTGCCTCTTTTTTTATTAGATTACTTCTGCTATCTATTTTCAAGTTCATTGTTTATGTTACACCATCTAAACATCTGACATTAAGACCATCCAGTAATTATTTTCATTTTACTTGCACTTTCAACACTAGTATTTCCTATTAGCTCTTTCTTATGCTTTCCATTTCTCCCTTGATATTTCTTGTTTGTTGAATCATTGTTAGTATATTGTCCTTTAATAGTCTGAACATATTTATAATTGCTGTTTTGACATCTCTTTATACTAAGTCCAACACCTAGTCCCACACAGGCAGTTGCTACTGACTGCTTTGTTATTATTTTTTCTAATATAGATCACACTTTCCTGATTCTGTATCTGGTTACTTTGATTGAAAACTGACATTCAAGATAAAGTACAGCAAGGACTCAAGGTTTTTTCCCCCTCTCAGGACTGTTGAATTGTTTTTAGTAACTGGCCTGAACTTCAGCTGCAAAATTAGTGTGTCTCTTGATGTCCAGCTCTGGCTGTGTCTTCTTATTTTATCATCTGTCTGTTTACTTCTTTATTTCTGCTCTGGTCCCATCTATCTATTCATAGTTCAGTGACCAGTTCCAGTGGTTTCAAGAGTTGTAATCAGGCATCTATTCTATAAAGCTTCTACCTTCTGGAAACTGATTTGTGTGTGGGTTGAGAAGTGCATTCATATGTACATCCAGTGCTGGGTGGCTTTCCTTTATCTTGTGTGTTGGATCTGTCTCCTGCAGACATCACAGGGAAGCAGGCAGGAAGAGGTGTGGACAGCACGTCTCAGTCCTTCTGCGGGTTCTCCTCCTTCTAGGGTCTTCCTATTAAGTCTCTGGCTGATGGCCTCTCGCCTGAATGCAGCCTGCCAGCTTGGGGTGAGAAATCTGTGCTCTAAACTAAAAATGCCGGTTCAGCCAACAAGGCTGTGGTGTGTGAACGACCTCTGTCCTGCCTCACGGAGTTTCCTCTGGCCATGAAGCCACAGGCTGCCCCATCCAGACAATCAGGAAAGTGGGTGACAGCTGGTGGGAAAGCTGCAGACTCACAAATGACAAAGTTGCCCAGAATTGTCATTTCTTTTTTTATAAAAATGAACTAAAGCTGCCCAATTCATTGTCTTCTGCATTTGGTAAATGTTCAGGAAATTGATATGGTTGTTTCTGACATTTTGTCTAAGCTTCTACTTGTTTTCTGCAGTGGGGAACCAGGTAAACATTTTATAACAGCCCAACCAGAAGCAGTGGGCTCATTTAAAAATTGATCTCATAAAACGCCAACTTAAAGGTGTTTAGCTGTAGTTTTGTGAAAGACTGAACTTTATACAGTGTATGTAATTTTAAGAAATTCTGTATGTTACCTAGCAGTGTAAGGGCTGGATTGCTTGAAAGGTATACTTTCAGTATTCTCTCAAAAAGCTGACACAGGATTTCTCAAATGACCTGCATCATTTTACATCCCCACCAGCAGCGTGTGAGTTCCCAGGTGAGCTACAGTTTCACCACCGCTGGTATCTTCAAATCTGGTCACTCACCGTAGTGGGAATGAAAGTTCCTCCAAGAAAAACAGGGTAACTAGGAATCATCACACTGTCACCTCTCTAAAGAGTCACAGCCCTGTTAGAGTTGTTTTCCAGTGTATGGAGACTGATTTTCATGTATTTTAATGGGTTTTCCAGCTGTTTACAGCAAGAGAATAGCTTTTATTCCAGCTATTCCACTAGGACTGATAGTAGACCCATAGCTCGAATGTGACCTAAGACTACCTGGTCTGAGCACGTCCATGGTATTTTCTTAGCTTTTCATTTCATTTATAGGTAATAATGCTTAGGAAGCAATAAACACCCAGTTACCCTATGGACTGTGTCACAGGTGGCTTGGGTGTTTCTGTATCATCAGATGCAGGCTAACTGTGCCTTGTCTTATGTTTATTCACTGTGTATGTTGTGTTATATGGGGTTTTGTCTGTCTGTATCTCTGTGTGGTCTATGTCTTTGCTTCCTCGTTTGGATTTATTTTGCTGCCTCGAGTGTGAGGAGGTCTCCAGATGCAGCCCCCACGTGGTTCTGCCCCTCTTCGTGTACAGAGATCACTCGGCCACCAGCAAAGCCTTCCTTCCCTCCCCTGCAGTGGGTCTGGGCCTCAAGCCACTTTGACTAAATAAAGTAAATGTTGTTTAAAATCACATTGACTTGGGTAGATTCTTTATATAACCCAAAATTCCAGGGATATTTGTATTCTGGACCTTTATATGTTTATAGTGTCCTTCATTTCATTTTTCCTTTCTTAGTTTTATAATGTATTAACTTTAATTTTTGACTTCCATCTATTATAATCCCCCCAAGATACTCTTTTTCCTGACTTTCTCTTAACAATTCTTTTCACTTACCATTGTGTTATTTCTAAGTTGTAAGAACACTTAAGATTATTATATCTTTTGTCCTATCCTCAATGCACTTTTCCTTACTCATAAAAAAGTGAAAATGTTTCTTGCTCAGTTGTGTCCAACTCTGTGTGACCCCATGGACTGTACCCACCAGACTCCTCTCTCCATGGAATTCTCCATGCAAGAATACTGGAGTGGGTTTCCATTCCCTTCTCCAGGGGATCCTCCCTTCTTCAGTCATATTTTTATTTAAATATATTTAGTCTTTGACTAGTTCTTTAACTGGTCTGGTTTTACCTAGTCATTCCATTTATTGCTTTGTATTGGACAAGTCAATGTTCAGTTTCTAACAATAATTCACAGGTATCCTTGACACAACTGGTTCAATAATGCATAATCAATTCAATGTTTTTTTACAAAATGAATAACCACAGATATCTGACACATTTTATTTTCAAAGACATCTTATATATTTTTCAAAGACTTTTTGTGCTCTATATGTATTTTCACCACCATGCTTTGTAACATACAGATTCACCTTTGCATTGTACTGAATTAGTGTTTCCTCAGCTTCTTTGAAAATTTTGTCAATTGTGGTTCTAGAACAGACTCTATAGAAGAAAAACATATGTACTGTTTTTACAGTCATTTCAGCCTTGGCATTGACTCCTGGCATAAACAACTAAGCAGTATTGGTAACATCCATTTACTCCTAAAGGCCCAAGAAAGTTCACTTGAAATTATTTGTCTTAGTTTTTTATTGACTGATGATACTTTCAGTGTCATTAACTTGCCAAACAACTGTTCTCACTGAAGGATAATAGTCTTTAAAAGGCCACTTAAACACACTGCTTCAACTGCTGCAATCAAACATAATTAATTCAGCATGGGAACACTGCTTTCCCTGCTCTGCTAGCAAAAGAATCACCCAGGAAATTACTTTGTTGCAGCCTTAATTTATTTATTTTTTATTTATGAAATAATTTTGTCCAGATGTTGGATTACATTATATAGTTCATAATTTTTCGGAATGCTGATTTCTGAGTTGAAAAGAATGGATTTAATCTGGTAATACTGGTGTATGTATATTATTTTAGCCCAAGTATAGTGTCATTACATAATAGCCACAATGTTAACCATATATTTTGATAAGCAAATAATGAGTACTCTGCTACTGCTGCTGCTAAGTCGTTTCAGTCATGTCCGACTCTGTGTGACCCTACAGATGGCAGCCCACCAGGCTCCCATCCCTGGGATTCTCCAGGCAAGAATACTGGAGTGGGTTGCTATTTCCTTCTCCAATGAATACTCTGTTATGCCTTAAAATTATGAGACTCAAAGTTGACTTTTTTCTTCTTTTGCTCTAATGGGACCTTTACTTTCTGTGTTACCTGATGATCTCACATGCCACTTTTCACAGTTCTTCATTGTGTTTTTTGCTTTCTTGACATGCTGTTTCTAAGGAGTTGTATTTATGTTTCATCACTCATGAGCTGAGACCTTGCACTCCTCTGCTTCTCTCTTCTGTGCGTTTCTAACTCTGCTGGTTTCAGAACTTCCATTTCCCCATGTAAATGTGGTTTGAACCTGCAGTGTTATGGTGATAATCCAACATTGCTTGAATCTTCATTTCTCTCTTATCTTTTCATGGACTATATTATTCACAGGCAACTTCTTCTCTGAATTTTAAAATGATACAAAATGGTGGTTTTCAAATTTCATCAATTTTCCTCACACTCCTTATTTGGCCTTGTTTTCTAAGGAAGAGTTTTCTATCATAAAACTCAGCTGTTTGGTTTTGAAATACTATTCCTGTTGAAAACCAGGATGGTGAGAAGCAAAGCCAGATTTGGGTGCACCAAGGAGAGAACATGGAACAAAGAGCACAGAGACCAGAGATAGTCTGTGCAGTGTGTTTTGATCTGAAGGAGAACCAAAGATGTGTTGTCTCAGGAAGAAGACGTGGTGGTCGTCAGGGTGTGGTTACAGGGTGTTGTCTCAGGAAGATGTGGTGGCCATCAGGGTGTGGTTACAGGGTGGCTGGAATTGTGCTGCAGCACCTTAGCACTCTACTAAAATAGAGTGAAACTCGTCTGGCAACACTGTCAGATGCACCTTGAAGTTGTGTTTGATAAGGGCCCCTGACCAGTCACATTGATGTGTGAAATTAATCAGATCACACATCTGTTCCTCCACCCATTTCACTACCTACCCTTCCCTTACAAAGCCTAACTTGTGTGTAAAGCCATTCATTGAATCCACCTTATCTGACACTCAGACCTCTCAACCACAAGGCTTCCTACTGGCTGTCCAGCTTGAAATGTGCAGGGACATGAAATGTAGAATCTTTTGAAGCAAGCAGGTCCACCTTTGAGAACCCTGCTGTCAAAGTCTTCCGAACAGTGAGCTCAGACCATCTCTCAGTATGCACACTTGTTCTGGCTCTGACCCAGTGGTTAGGAGTGTATGACATCCCTACCAGATATATCTATACTTCAAATATTTGAAAAATACTATCTCGTTTTTGCATGTTAACTTTTCTTCAGTTTTGTATGTTATGTCTCAAATAGTCCAAATTCCTACAAGACTCAGTTCAGCTCTGCTCTTCTCTAAGTATGTGGGCTTTACTGTTTCTAGTCTCCTCAGAATTTGTGATGTTCATGGCAACATTTGGATACCAGGAAGGGACCATCTGGTGCACTTAGAATAGTCAGTACCCTCTGACCCTAATATTTCTACACAAAACTGAAGCCCTAGAAATAGACGAAATAGAGTTCGTAAAAATATTTGTGAGCAATATAGATGTATTGATTTCTACAAAGATTTATCATTGTTTTTAGGGTTTATAAAGCCAAACTTCACAAATGATGTCTTGTGCAAAAGAAAAAGAATTCTGAAAACGTGTATGCTTTGCAGAGTCTTATATATAAATGAAGTCAGTTCCTGACCAGGCTGGTTCCACCACCAGTCATGTTTACATCCTCAGTGTCCCCAGAATATAGCCCAGTCTTTGAACTGGGTGACCCAGGCCCTGGGAACTGAGAACCTTGTACAGTGACAATATGTGTGGTAGCACTTATTTCAAGTGGTCAGCTCAGTAGCTATACTTTTGTATATAATTTTTTATAATTTTTATATACTTTTGCATATAAGAGAATTGGTGTATTAAAGATTTTTTTTCTGTGTCAAACAACATTTTGAAAAAAATAAAAATATGTTAGGCAGGCAAAGAACCATAGGAACAGATATATCCTGTAATGTGAGGATGGCCCAGGAGAAAATACAACCAGGGACTACTGGAGCCACTCTAGATTTTATGCTTTAGGACATCTTTCTCTTGGCATGAGAGAGAAAATTGTGCTAGGTAATACTTAACTCTTGACGCATCTTTGTGTAGGTGAAGCCAGTGACATACTTGTAAGTGCAAAAGTGGCTGAGAATGCTAGGGTCTAAATTGGAAGGATTATAGATCTAGGTAGGAAAAGAGTTTCGATAGAACAGAAGAGTTTCTTCTGGGAACAAACAGTGGGAAAAGTCCCATAGTTTATGCTTTCAAAGAATATAGTTAATTTTAGGGACATTCGAAGGAAGATTAAATAAGTATTTATGCCCCATTTGTATCAGTTCTACCAGTCAAAATTGAGTATATTTTCTACAGGTCAAATGTTGTATGTACATATTTTGGAAATAAATAGAAGGTTGCTTCTACTGCCTGTGGAATCTTATTAACAAATTGCATGTAGAACTTCAGCAGAAACACTGTCTAAATTGCTAAAGTGGGCAGTGGCTAATTAAAATTTACAGAATTGATCATTTAAATGACAATAGTATATCACAACTAGACTATTGATTTCTTAAAATATGAAAGATAATATCCTTACTGGAGAGTTGTAGTGAGATGGCCTCTCTTCTACAGTCTTAATGGAAGTATAAATTGATAGTATATTTTAGAAAGCATTTGGCTCTCTCTGTATTATTTCTTAAAACTGCAAGTAAATCTACAGTGATCTCAATGAAAATGTCAATTAAAAACAAAACATCAAAAGAAAACAAAACAAAAAATATACTTCAGATGGTGTCTTTTCTTCATAAAATCCTTTCGTGATTTCCTATTATGCCCAGAATAAAATTCAGACTTCTCTCTTAAGGCTGTTATAATCTGGTTTTAATTTCTCTCCAGTCTCATTTTGTTCTGTTCATGTCTTCTGTCACAATTCACCACACTGGCCTTCTTTAGATGTTGCACAAACCAACACACAACTAACTGTATGTTGTTCCCACTAAAACACTCATCCCTCAACTTTTCCTATGGCTAGATTTTCCTTATCCTTTAGGTCTTGCTTTGGATGTCACTTTCTCAAAAACCTTCCCTAATGATGTTCCTAGTTACACAGCAAACAAGTGGGTTAGGTTTGTAACTTTTTAGATTTTTTAATTGATAATGTAACAATATTTTTAATGGCATGTATCTATAAATAGAGGCCAGCTGTGTACTGAGTGACACAATAAAAATAAATAAATTTCAAAAAAAAAAAGAAAACATTTTGGCAATGTCTAGAAAAACTGTCTGCTTTATAACCTGGCATTTCTGTTTTAACAAGTTATCCTCTAGGTAATATTCCTCAAGTCTGAAAAAACAGGTGCAACAAGATAGCACTTTTATATTAGTGACATGTTAAAAATACCTGGGCTTCCCTGGTGGCTCAGTGGTAAAGAATCTGTCTGCAATGCTGGAGCCCCGGGTTCTGTCCCTGAGTGGAGAAGATCCCCTGGAGAAGGGAATGATTATTCAACCCAGTGTTCTTGCCTAGAGAATTCTGTGGACAGAGGAGCCTGGCAGGCTGCAGTCCATGGGGTTGCAAGTGTCAGACACAACTTAGCGACTAAACAACAGCACAGTAATAATGCCACCAATCCTATACAAAACCCTCCAAAAAATGGAAAAGAGACACTTCTAAACTCAGTTTAAGACCTTCACCTAATCTCTATTGAAATGTGAAAAGAAACATTTCAAGAAAATACATTATCATCATAAACATAGATATGGATTTGGGATATGGGTCAAGGGTCAATGAGGGTAGAATATTAGCTTTCCATAGGGCCATACTCCTGATTTAGTTTAGACATTTCCCCCTCGTTCCACTAACACTTAGCAGCAACCACAACCTGAGTGCTGAAACTGTGTGCCGGAGTTTGGGGTAAGTCATTTGCATGCCAACATAAAAGAACAGTATGTGTGTTCTTAAGGTATGCACTGGCATCTCTCTGCCCTTTATTAACTACATCCCCTGGAAAGGGGAGTGGGTTAGCTGATGGATGCTTTTGGGAAGAATCATTGAGCAGGTACAGCTTGGCTTCATCCTTCCTCATTGGGAACTGTGTTGTCCAGAGACAGCTCATGCTCTCGTCATCAGCCACCCCAAAGTGTACATTGTAGGGAGGTCCTCAGCTTCTGAAGAAAGCTTGCCCTAGTCCTGCACACTGAAAATAGTGATAAACTTGCAAACTTGAAATTCAGTATCAGCATGGACATCTTTCTAATAGAAGTAACTAGGCCACAGTGAGTGATGATGTTGATTTGGGCACTTCTGTATTTACATGGGGCTTCCCTGGTGATTTATTTTACAACTTGTTCTGTAAAGAGTTCATGGAGAACAGTCCAGCTCTTAGGGATCCCTTCAGAGGCCTCAGCAAATACTGAGAGAAGGAGTGATTTGGAACTAAGGAGGTTTATGGAAGAGTCTAGCGGATGGAGTGTTTAATGAGCAATGTTTCTTTAAGAATAAGGACGATGAGAAATGCTGGCAAGTATGAAATAAGGAGGCTCCAGATTTCAGAATCATGAGGAAAGCATGCTAACAAGTGCAGAGAAGACTCTACTACAGGATGCGTTGGGGAGGAGCTGAAGAGCATAACCTTGGAGTTGAAGTTTGAAAAGAACAAAGGACTCAGAATTAGATGTTGGTAAACACAAGAGATCAAGGTCTCTGAATAATGTTCTTTTCACAGAACATAGTACAATAATACCAATAGGTGAGTGAAGTTTTATGTCAGTTCTAAAATGTAATGATCTCCTTGGGACCTTGATGTTAATCTCTCAAATAAAAATACACAGTTATTGTCCACAGCATTGCTTCTACTCTATACTTAGTTTTAACAAGGTTGGGACTTCATTTTTGGTAGCCAGGGAAATGAATTTAAACAATTTTTCTTTCTTTTTTCTTTTATCTTAGTTTGGAAACTGGCTGTGTGTTTATGGCTTAGACTTTCAATCTGTCATTTCTCTTATAAAATTCGTATTATGATACTGATGCCAAGTGTCAGATCCAGCCATCACTAAAATGTCTCTGTTCAGACTCACAGCCTTTAACACAGGAGCCATAAAGGTTTTATTGTTCTGGTGATTTAAAAAAACATCCCAGAGTCTTGGTAGGGCTTTTAGGTCTTGCCATCAGTTTGTAATGATGGCTAAAACAAAGGTGGGTTATCTCTGAAGAGTTGCACTTTAAACTCTTTCCCTTGGGCTGCTCCATTTTGATAGGCAAGGAGCATGTTTTCTCAGATGCCTTTTTCTTGGTCTTACACGAAAACCCTGCAGTGTTTCATTGTAGAATATGATATCAGCTGTATGCTTTTCATGTATGATCTTTCTTATGTTGAGGTGGTTACCCTCTATTCCTAGTTTCTTGAGAGTTTTTGTCATAAAATGGCATTGTATCCTATCAAATGCTTCTGCATCAATAGAGATAAACATACGACTTTCAGCTTCCATTCTGCTAATGTAATTCATCACATTGATTGATTCTCATGTGTTCAGTCATCCTTGCATTTCAGGATGAAATCATTGGGTCATGGTGTAGGATCCTTTTAACATGATGTTGAATTTGGTTTGCTAGTGTTGTATTGAGAAGTTTGCATCTGTGTTCACTGAGGATATGGCCTGTAGTTTTCTTTTCTCATGGTGTCTCTGTCTGGCTTTAGAATGAGAGCAAGGCTAGCTTCATAAAATTAGTTTGGAAGTGTTCTCTTCTTCAATTTTTTGGAAGAGTTGTGGAGTTAATTCTTTAAATATATGATGGATTTCCTTGTGTTGAATATATGTATGTGCTTAGTTGCTCAGTTGTGTCTGACTCTTTGTGACCCCATGAACAGTAGCCCGCCAGGCTGCCCTGTTCATGGGCTTCTCCAGGCAAAAACACTGGAGTGGGTTGCCATTTCCTTCTCCAAATATATATGTATATGTATGTGTGTGTGTGTGTGTGTGTGTGTATTTATATATGGCATTTCCCTGGTGACCCAGTGGTAAAGGATGTGCTTGCAATACAGGAGACGCTGGAGATGCAGGTTTGATCCCTGGGTTGGGA
Organism: Neotragus moschatus; assembly: GCA_006410615.1. NCBI lineage: Eukaryota > Metazoa > Chordata > Mammalia > Artiodactyla > Bovidae > Neotragus > Neotragus moschatus. The sequence continues at coordinate 23,870 of SJYA01005288.1, forward strand.
AGATCCCCTGGAGGAGGAAATGACAACCCACTCCACTATTCCTGCCTGGGAAATCCCACAGAGAGAGGAGCCTTGTGGGCCACAGTCCCTGGGGTCACAAGAGTCATATATGACTTAGCAACTAAACAACCACAATATATATACCAAAATATCACAATATATTTTATGATTTCTGGGAAATCTGCAGATATCATAATCAAATTTCCAACACCTTTTTAAAAATAGCTTGCAAAATGTCAAAGAAAGCTTCTAGCACCATCCAAACTCGGTCATGACCAAATTAATAATTGAAGATAGAAATATGTGGGATTAAAAGTAAAACTTCCTGAAAACTGAGTATATGAAAGGCATCTGCAGTTATTTAAAAGCAGTCTAAATCCAGCACTGAGTGTGAACTGTGCAGAACACGGGCAGCAGGTCTAAACAGTGACAAAGAGCAGCATGAGTAAGACACCAGCCAGTGGCCGCCATGGAGTGAAAATAGAGGAGTTGGGTCATAGAGGATCCTGTGATTTATGTCGGAGAGTGTTTTGCCTATGTTCTCCTCTAGGAGTTTTATAGTTTCTGGTCCTACGTTTAGGTCTTTAACCCATTTTCAGTTTATTTTTGTGTATGGTGTTAGAAAGTGTTCTAGTTTCATTCTTTTACAAGTGGTTGACCAGTTTTCCCAGCACCACTTGTTAAAGAGATTGTCTTTTCTCCATTGTATATTCTTGCCTCCTTTGTCAAAGATAAGGTGTCCATAGGTGTGTGGATTTATCTCTGGGCTTTTATTCTGTTCCATTGATGTATGTTTCTGTCTTTGTGCCAGTACCATACTGTCTTGATGACTGTGGCTTTGTAGTAGAGCCTGAAGTCAGGCAGGTTGAGTCCTCCAGTTCCATTCTTCTTTCTCAAGATTGCTTTGGCTATTCGAGTTTTTTTGTATTTCCATACAAATTGTGAAATTATTTGTTCTACCTCTGTGAAAAATACCATTGGTAGCTTGATAGGAATTGCATTGAATCTATAGATTGCTTTGGGTAATATACTCATTTTCACTATATTGATTCTTCTGATCCATGAACACAGTGTATTTCTCCATCTTTGATTTCTTTCACCAGTGTTTTATAGTTTTCTATATATAGGTCTTTTGTTTCTTTAGGTAGATATATTCCTAAGTATTTTATTCTTTTTGTTGCGATGGTGAATGGAATTGTTTCCTTAATTTCTCTTTCTATTTTCTCATTATTAGTGTATAGAAATGCAAAGGATTTCTGTGTATTAATTTTATATCCTGCAACTTTACTATATTCATTGATTAGCTCTAATAATTTTCTGATGGAGTCTTTGGGGTTTTCTATGTAGAGGATCATGTCATCTGCAAACAGTGAGAGTTTTACTTCTTCTTTTCCAATTTAAATTCCTTTTATTTCTTTTTCTGCTCTGATTGCTGTGGCCAAAACTTCCAAAATTATGTTGAATAGTAGTGGTGAAAGTGGGCACCCTTGTCTTGTTCCTG
>SJYA01005289.1:5778-31487 GCA_006410615.1 Neotragus moschatus
AGAGTGATCCACAATAGCTATTGGTTTTCTTAGTTTAGGCTTTATAAACCCAACTTAATTGCCTTGATTTATGCAAAAACTACTTTCTTTGGCATTCTGAATAAACCTTCAAGTGAATTAAGAAGTATTTAAGGAATAATAGTCAAATTTTCAAACATGCCACAATACCACAGCAAATAACTCTAAGTTATTTTGATTCTCTTCTAAATTATCAATAGTAGCTTATCTGGTACATTGATAGATATTATGCCAGCAACGTGGGTCCTTTGGACAGCCTTGGCCTCTTGTTAAAATAGATTCAGTTGTGAGAGTCAGAGTGGCGTTTACCAGAGCAGTTTTCTTGAAAATATCAGTAGTTTGCATTGCACGCACTACACAGTCTAAACAATCAGCTTTTAAACTAAGAGATTTCTTGTAAGATGGTATGAGCATCCACTTAAAAGCCACTTCTAAAGTTTGCTGCATTTTGTTAGATCTATATTGGCTTCTTCCTTGATAAAGTTGAAAATTAGCTGACAATTACAAAGTTATGTTTCTGATTGTAAGGATTATAATAGCAGCTGGACAAGAATCCCTGCCACTCTGTGCCACTGTGTGTGGATATAAGTCACCATTCTGAGAATAACAGCTGCGTGCCTCTGTGATGCAGTGCCAATAAGGTCCATATTTCACCAAAAAATTGACTTAGGAGCATTCACTACACGAACAAAGGTCACACAGCTGGTGGCAGCCGAGGCGAAACCAACCTAAAGCCTGTTGTAATTCACATGTTCATGTTCCTCCACTCTGCCTCCTGGAGAGATATTGTTGGAGGAAACTAATGTGATTTTAATCTCTGTTGATAAGCATTATAAAAATTTTGATACCAGTATTCACCAGTGTTGCCTATTTTTTTCATAGGTGCACATATCCAATTTCTGAATTTTTCTACCGAAGCTAATCATGATTACCTTGAAATTCAAAATGGCCCTTATCACACCAGCCCGATGATCGGGCAGTTCAGCGGCCCCGACCTACCCAGTGCTCTGCTGAGTACCACTCATGAGACGCTCATCCACTTCTACAGTGACCACTCGCAGAACCGCCCGGGGTTTAAACTCACTTACCAAGGTAAGAATCACACCACACCTGGGGATGCATCTGACACTTAAATTGTGTGGAAGCATAAACATCCGAGCTGGTTAAAGTCTTGCACAACTGGAGAGTCTAGAGTGGAGCACAGCTTTCTGGTGGGAATGGAGTCTTCGCCAGGCTTCACACAGGGCAGGACCCAGACACCAGGAGCAGGTCATGCACTGCTTCACCGGGGCCCCTTCTGTCTCCCTCCAGTGGCCACATCACCGTGTGGGACCCTCTTAGCCCCATCATCACATAGCCTTGTCACCTGTCACCATGTCCTCTTGGCCACATGCAGGTGTTACCCCTTCAGGACTATGGTACAAGGAGTCTCTTTGATCTTGGAGACCTCCAGCTGCAGCAGCTCAGAGCAGGATTTCAGTTCCCAGCCAGAGACTGAGGTCAGGCCACAGCAGTGCTAGTGCTGAATCCTGGCCACTCGACCACCAAGGACAGCGGCAAAGCCCTGGCTTGTTGGTTTTGTCGAAATAAATGTCCACAAAGAGACAGAAAGTAGTGAAACATGCAAAGGGTACTAGGAGGAAAAGGAGTATGTGTGGATAAACACCGGGTGGGCTCAGAGAGGGAGTTACACCCTCGGGTGGTCGGAATCGCTTACACGGGCCTTTCTTCTGGCTTCCTCTGGCCAATCACCTGGCTCTGAGTCTGTGTCTGGAGCATCTCAGGGTCCTCCCCTGTGTGCTTTTGCACCTCTTAGCCAAGATGGGTACCAGTGCAGAGGCCTGTGGGTAGGTTGGCATCACCTGCTGTGGGGTGGGTCACCCTTTCTTTTGACCACTGGGAGGACTTTTCTGCACCTATGTAGTCAGGAAGGTCTCCTTGACCTCGAGAAGGAGGACCATCTCTCCATCTCCCATTTGGGCAGGGCTCAGCTCCCCTCTGTCTCCACCGTGACTGTGGGCTTAAGTGTCCACTGAGGCAAAGTCCAGCATTTGCCCTGCTCCTGTTTTTATTCCTTCTGGAAATGTAAAGAGGAGGCTGGCTGTAACCTCTAAGCCGGGGCCCATCTATCTCCTGCCTTGTGTCCACAAGGGAAGGGAGTCTGATGCTGTCTCTCATGCATTTAAGCTTTCTCTCAGCTCAAAGTAATGACCTTGTGTACTATTCAAGCCATGTTCAAGTTATGTCGGTGAGGGGTGGGGGAGCAGTGGGGGAAGGAGAAAGATAGAGAGGGAATGAACTTTATGTGTTCTTAAACCATCAAAATATGAAATCTCTAATAAAAGTTAGAATCTACCATCATCAAAGCATTTCTGACATGTGAAAAAGTTCAAAGTTTTCATTTCATACACAATAATTTAGCTGGCCTTTTCTTCAATGTTGTTAATTCAAATGAAGTAAAAAAAAATGTCAAAAGTGGAGTCTTTTTTTAACATGGTGATATCACTTGATTTTTTTTTTAATTTTATAGACTGCCCTGGAAAATATTTAATATTTCATTACTAAAAGAGGATGGCATTTTGTGTTGAACTTTCAGACCTTGTTACTTCAGTTGTTAAAGTGTAAATTTATATTTCCAGAATTTGAGTGTCTTAAAATAGGAATCCAGGTGGGGGGAAAAAAGACAGGGTGATACAGCCTAAGGAATGAGACAGGAAGCCTTGCCTGGATTTCTCTGTGTCCACCTGTGTCTGTCATTCCTTCTCACCTGGACCCCACTGTGTCTCAGCAAGGGTGTCAAGTCCCACCGGAAGGCTGACGTGTGCCCACGCACACAGAGAAGAGTGGAGAGACAGTTTCCCAGGCTAGCACAGAGGTCTCCTACACCTCTGCCCTTCCTCCTTTTGGAGACAAGAGAATGATCCCTTTCTTGCAGGCCAGCCCTCCCATGCACTAGACTCTAAAATGTTTCTTTCTACTCTTTCCAAGGCATGTAAGGTAGGAGTTGAGGCTTCCCTAATGGCTTAGATGGTAAAGAATTTGCCTGAAATGCAGGAGACAGGGCTTCGATCCCTGGCTCAGGAAGATACTCTGGAGGAGGACATGGCAACCCACTCCAGTAATCTTGCCTGGAGAATCCCATGGACAGAGAAGCCTGGCGGCTACAGTCCGTGGGATCCCAAAGAGTCAAATATGACTGAGTGACTAACACTTTTACTTTTCTCCAGGTGGGAATTATCTCCCCTTCATTGCTTTTCCAGTGGCTGTTTCTCTTTCTCCTTTGAGTTTAAATACACTCAAGTTCCTTTCTCTCTCTCTCACATACACCCCTACTTATGTTTAATTTTAATGACCCCTTCAGCTCCCACTTTCTCAGAAGCACTGTGGAGGAATCATCTCATCCAGCACTCCCCGAGTCTCTTCCTCTTCTCATCTCTCCTGCCCACCCACACATACCGTCACCATGCCCTTAGTTACGCAGTCAGCGGAGTCTGCAGGTTTCTGTGCCATCTGAGGCTCTCCAGTGGGTGATGGGACCTGCCCGTGACAGCTCAGCAAGAGGACGACTAGCACACGTTTATGAGTGCACACGTGCCACGGGCTCACAGATGCCTGCGAGAACCCAGACGAGAGTCACTCGCAGGAGTGGCTAGAACTCGGGGGTTTAGCTAGCTTCTGAAGCCACAACAAGGGTGAAAGGGGTTCAGGATTCCAGGAAGAGAGGCAGCAGTGGGAAGAAGACCAGGAAATCTGTGGTTCGTGAGGGTCGTTGAGTGAAGTTTGTTGTGTTGATTTATTTATCTTTCGAAACATTTATAGGAGTATAGTTGTTCTACAATGTTAGTTTCTTCTGCACAGCAAAGTGCAGCAGCTATGTGTGTACGTAAACCCCTCTGGTTTGGATTTCCCTCCTGGGGAGGTCACCACAGAGCACTGACCAGGGCTCCCTGTGCTGTGCAGGAGGCTCTCATCAGTGGTCTGTTCTATATACGGCATCAGTACTGTGCTGGGTTAGCCCCACTGCTTTTCTCTGAGAAGCCTTTAGGGAGCATCCTCGTAGCACAAGAGCGAGAGACTTCTCTGCACATTTGTCAAAATAATTTCCTTCTCTAAAGAAGACCCTGTGCCCTGCTCTTAGAGCTTCCCCCTCCATCTGCTGGTTCTCAAAACACCCCATGTTGTACTGAGCAAACACAGATGTAGCTCTCTCAGAATCTCCCACAAGGACTCCAAGGGCCTGATGGAGTCAACACCATCTCCTGTCTAGCAGGTGAGGGATCTCTATGCACTGACCCCGAACAGAAATTCGGAGACAGAGTTACAGAGGAGAAAGAAAGAGTGGCTTTATTTCCTTGTCACACAAAAAGGAAACACTGTAGGCTAGAACCTCAATAACTGCACCACCTTCCTCCCTGGGGAATAGGGAGAGGTTATATAGTCAGGACTTGGCGTTGGGAGTAGGTGATAAGGATCAAGGCAGTAATAGTCTTACATTCTTCTTTCTACTGCAAAGTTTCAAAACTGTCACAACACTGGGTTTGGTGGACTCCAAGGGCAGGATTGCTGGTAAGATGAGGGTGTGTGCAGGGTCTCAGGTGGGTCTAATCTTCCTTATGGCAGAAAGTGAAGAGGAACTAAAGAACCTCTTGATGAAAGTGAGAGAGGAGAGTGAAAAAGCTGACTTAAAACTCAACATTTAAAAAACTAAGATCATGGGATCCGGTCCCATCACTTCATGGCAAATAATGGAGAAACAATGAAAACTGTGACAGATTTTATTTTCTTGGGCTCCAAAATCACTCCAGATGATGACTGCAGCTATGAGATGAAAAGAGCTTGCTCCTTGGAAGAAAAGTTATGATCATCCTAGACAGCATATTAAAGGCAGATACATTACTTTGCCTACAAAGATATGTCTACTCAAAGCTATGGTTTTTCCAATAGTCATGTATGGATGTGGATTTGGACTATAAAGAAAGCTAAGTGCTGAAGAACTGATGCTTTGGAACTATGGTGTTGGAGAAGACTCTTGAGTGTTCCCTTGGACTGCGAGGAGATCATACCAGTCAGTCTTAAAGGAAATCAGTCCTGAATATTCATTGGAAGGACTGATGCTGAAGCTGAAACTCCAATACTTTAGCCACCTGATGCGAAGAGCTGACTCATCGGAAAAGACTCTGATGCTAGGAAAGACTGAAGGCAAGAGGAGAGGGAGATGACAGAGGATGAGATGGTTGGATGTCATCACCAACTAGATGTACATGAGTTTGAGCAACTTCTAGGAGCTAGTGATGAACAGGGAAGCCTGGGTGCTGCACTCCATGGGGTCGCAAAGTGTTGGACTGAACTGAACTGAATCTCCATGAATTTCCCTGGTCCCTATAATCTTGCCTCAGGAGGTGGTTTCATGGCTGTTCCTGCTTTGATTAGCCACTGTTTCACTCTGCCCTTTGGAACTCAGGGACACCATAGAAGCTGAAGAAATGGGGGACAAAAGCACCTCAATGTCTGCGAGCCCCATAGGGCCCCACTCAGTCTCAGTTAGAGGAGTCCTGTGGGTGCGATCTGACCTGGGCCTTGCTGTTAACACAGGTTTACTGAGAACTAAACTGCTCCTGTACACGTGACTCTGCTTGAGTCTATGTGCTGGTGCTAAGTCACTTCTAAGTCGTGTTTGACTCTTTGCAACCCTCTGGACTATGTAGCCCGCCAGGCTCCTCTGTCCATGGGATTCTCCAGGCAAGAATACTGGAGTGGATTGCCATATCCTCCTGCAGGGGATCTTTCCAACCCAGAGATTGAACCTATGTCTCTTATGTCTCCTTCACTGACAGGTGAGTTCTTTACTACTAGTGCCACTTTGAAAACAGAGTCAAAACGGAACATGCGAAATGTGTAAAACACCCCAGACAAGACACTGAGAAACCAGAGAAGAAAGTGAACTCAAAGCGGTAGCAGCAGAGAAGATTCAAAGCTGTGTGATCCTAGAAAGTGGGGAAAATTCCTGTGCTGAACTCAGATTTTGCCCTTCCCACCAATGTTTGTGGAGGGGAAGAAACACATTTCCCCTATTTTTCTAGGTTCTTTTCTGAGATCACCCCTCTGTAAAAGCATGAGGGGTGAGCAGGGAAGCACAGGCGTGGTTGTCATGCAGACTGAGTTTGTTCTTTTCTTCTCCACCGATAAGTTTCTAGAGATTTAGCCACCTTTCTCTTCCTGGAGCAGAGAAAGGACACCCTTCCTTACCAAGGGAGATTTCCCTCATAGATGAAAATGTCTCCTATAAATGACTAACTTCTACTCTGTTTCCAAAGATACCTCCATGTCTGCAGCTCCTTAAGGATAACCAACTTGCGATAATCCTCACACCAAAGAGGCATATTTGGGGGCAGCAAATTCTTGTCCCTTTCATTTGTTTACATGTAGGTTCATCTTTCTTTAAATTAAAAAAGAATTCATTGTGAGGATCACAGTGTCAGCAGTGTTCTTCTCTGGGCTTCTTCCTCTTATCTTCCATCCATCAAAGCTAGCCGTGGTGACTTAAAATCCAGTCTGTGGGCCTCCCCTGGCAGTCCAGGGGTTAACAGTCAGAGATCCCACTGCAAGGGGCACAGGGTCCATCTCTGGTCGGGGAACTATGATGTAGCACGCTGCATAGCATAACCAAAAAATCTTTAAAAATTTAAATAAATTAACCTCCAATTAAAATAAATAAATTGATATTTTAAAAAATTAAATGAAACAAAATCCAATTTGTAAATTTACAGATCCAGCTTTCACATGATTAGGTGATCATCAAGAAAATCAAAGAAACAACACTCAAATAAATCTGAAATGGTGCTAGCGTCGCTGTCATGTTTCTGAATCACAGATCTTAACAAGTTGCAGTGCCGCCCATCTCTGGACCACTCAGGCCTGGCCAAGCAAACTGGAGTGAGGGTGCTGGCATCCTGATCCATGGCTGCTGCGTCAGAGCATCAAGGAGAAAGGATAGTTTGGGGCTGGGTCCCTGAGGAGAAGCACAGGTTTGCAGAGGTGTTGAGACTGGAGACTGGATTTCTCTACACTTGCATCTGGCTTCATGAAGCATAAGAATATATCCTTCCAAAAGGTGTTTATATAATAAACATAAATGTTCCTTAAGGTGCTTATTCCAAATTTAGGTTTTAAAATGAATACAGGCTAAAGGCTGGAGACTTTCTAGCAGCTGGAATGGAGGTCATAGGCCTTCCAAGTTAGCCCAAAGCCTGTAAACCTTCTCTTGGCTCCCAGACAGAGTGTCTGCACAGCCTGGAGCCACTGGAGCTCGACTGCTGTCCTCTGAGGGCTCCCTGATGGTCACTGCAGAGGATCAGTCCCCAGGCCCATGATAAGCACACACCTACACTGTGAAACTGACAAGAGGCTCTTAAAAAGACTTATATGCATCTCCAAGGGACAGAGGAAAAATGTACAGTGACAAGTTTTCTAAAATAAATGCTATAAGAAAAGGGAGGTCAAGAGCAGAGTCTGAACAAAGCCTGGGCAGAGTCTCATGGTCGTAACTGTCAATCACCCCAAGAAGTCCAGGGTGAATTCTGCCAGCACTGAGTACATCAAGGCCAACCAGTATGTGATGCTTGTAGCCTTTTCCTCCTTGTTGCCTTGTGGTCCAAGGATGGCTGTTGTACCTCTGACACCAGGTCCACGTGCAGATGAGAAATGGGGGCAGGGGACAGCTTCTTAATACTGTATTTAAAATTTTAACTTTTCTTTTTTTATTGACTTTGCAAGACTCAAATACAGATTCCCATGCTATTATTGTTTGCTGTGCACTTTTGAAATTAGATTTTATCCTATATATGTGCTAAGCTGCTTCATAGAAAAAACTAAAGAGTTCCAGAAAAATATCTACTCCTGCTTTATTGACTATGCCAAAGCCTTTGACTATGTGGTTTACAACAAACTGGAAAATTCTTAAAGAGATGGGAATAACAGACCATCTTACCTGCCTCCTGAGAAATCTGTATGTAAGTCAAGAAGCAACAGTTAGAACCAGACATGGAACAAAGGACTGGTTCCATACTGGGAAAGAGTACATCAAAGCTGTATATTGTCACCCTGCTTATTTAACTTATATGCAGAATACATCATGCAAAATGCTGAACTGAGTGAAGTGCAAGCTGGAATCAAGATTGTTGGGGGAAATATCAATAACCTCAGATAAACAGATGATACCACCCTTATGGCAGAAAGTGAAGAGGAACCAAAGAGCCTCTTGATGAAAGTGAAAGAGGAGAGTGAAAAAACTGGCTTAAAACTCAACATTCAAAAAGCTAAAATCGTGGCATCTGGTCCCATCACTTCATGACAAATAGATGGAGAAACAATGGCAACAGTGACAGACTTTATTTTGAGGGGCTTCAAAATCACTGCAGATGGTGACTGCAGCCATGCAATTAAAAGACTCTTGCACCTTGGAAGAAAAGGTATGACCAACCTAGACAGCATATTAAAAAGCAGAGACATTACTTTGCCTACAAAGATCCATCTAGTCAAAGCTATGGTTTTTCCAGTGGTCGTGTATGGATGTGAGAGTAAAGAAAGCTGAATGCTTTTGAACTGTGGTGTTGGTGAAGACTCTTGAGAGCCCCTTGGACAGCAAGGAGATCAAACCAGTCAATCCTAAAGGAAACTGGTCCTGAATATTCATTGGAAGGACTGATGCTGAAACTGAAGCTTCAATACTTTGGCCACCTGATGCAAAGAGCTGACTCTTTGGAAAAGACCCTGACGCTGGGAAAGATTGAAGGCAGGAGGAAAAGGGGATGACAGAAGAGAGATGGTTGGATGGCATCACCAACTCGATGGACATGAGTTTGAGCAAGCTCTTGGAGTTGGTGATGGACAAGAAAGCCTGGTGTGCTGCAGTCATGGGGTTTCAAAGAGTTGGACATGACTGAGCGACTGAACCGATACTGAAGTCACTTCAGTCCTGTCTGATTCTTTGTGACCCTATGAACTGGAATCTGCCAGGCTCCTCTGTCTATGGCATTCTCCAGGCAAGAATAGTGGAGTGGGTTGCCATGCCCTCCTCAGATTTTATCTTATGTAACTTTAAACCTCCATTGTTCAAACAATTTTTTTCTTTATATTTTTCAGATAGAGTTAGTAAGGCTGTGTCTATATAGCTCCAAAAGCTACCAATTAGTTCACTACAAAAAGAATACTGAAAGAAAGAAAGAAAGAGAGCAAGGAAAGAAGGAAAGAAGAACATGATACCACAAAAAATCTGTGTAGGGACTTCAGAACCAGCTTATGGTTGCTGGGGGGAAGGGATAGTTAAGAAGGAGGGGGTGGACAGGTACACATTGTTATATCTGAAAATAGATAACCAACAAGGACCTGCGCACAAGGAATTCTGTTCAATGTTATGTGCCAGTCTGGATGAGAGGGAAGTTTAGGGGAGAATGGATGCGTGCATATGTGTGTCTGAGTCCCTTTGCTGTCCACCTGAGACTATCACAAAATTTTATTAATCAGCTATACCTCCATACAAAATTTTAAAAAAATTAAAAATTCTGTATAGGAATAATCTAGACCAGAGATCATAAAACTACTGTTTCATTAGGAAAATATTAATATTTTTAAGTTGTCAATATTTAGCATTAGATTTTACATAATTGGTAAAAGACCCCTTTTTCTGTTGTGATGTCAGAATCAGGGTCATTTGCCGGCATCAGCTCGGGGCTGCTGTCCCCTGAAGTGTCAGAGTGATGGCCCTTCCAGGGTGCAAAGGCGTCGACTTCAAAAGTCTCATTTAGCAGCCCGCCATCTTTGAACTTGTGTCTCCCTGGCCTGTAGGCATCAGAATCTGTGAGTTCTCATCCAGGCTAAACACCTAGTTCATTGAGCGAATGTTTTATTTACTTGACACCTGACTCTAAATTTCAGTGTCCACATTTAAAAAAAAAATTCTAAGCAATATGCATATTTTAAAATATAAATTTATTTATTTTAATTGGAGGTTAATTACTTTACAATATTTTATTGGTTTTGCCATACATCAACATGAATCCAATGTAGGCAATTAATTGATATAATTGAAAGACATAGAAATAAATTAAGTAAAAAAGAATGAGAACATGAATATGAGGTGTTCAAATTGCTTGTAGAGTATCTTAGCCTACAGGGGTGAAACTTAATTAGATGGTTTGTCATTTTATAAAATTTATAAGCTAGCCAAATGACACAACTCTGATGTGTGNAATGTAGGCAATTAATTGATATAATTGAAAGACATAGAAATAAATTAAGTAAAAAAGAATGAGAACATGAATATGAGGTGTTCAAATTGCTTGTAGAGTATCTTAGCCTACAGGGGTGAAACTTAATTAGATGGTTTGTCATTTTATAAAATTTATAAGCTAGCCAAATGACACAACTCTGATGTGTGTGTCACATCGGAATTCCTAGGTTCCACTTGAGATTTATAAGTTAAGCTTATGATTAATAACTCATAAGAAGATGCATAAATCATGCAGATAATTCTTGTCATTCTCAATGATGTCTGTGTATTCCCCTTATTACTAAGCCTTCTCATTTATTTATGACCATATAAAGGTCAAAAATGTTACCAGTACATGTAGCTGTCTTGAAGTTAAATGACTTACCCAGAACTTGAGAAGTGAAAGATGAATTGTGTTAAATAAAATTGAGTTCAGATACCCTACTTCTAAGTCAAAAACTGGAAGATGGCTGATAGGATGAAGATATTTATCAACTGATTAGGTATCAGTCAGAAAATATAATAGGTATTATTAGAAAGATGACTACATGGTTCTGCCTGCTGCCACATCCAGTGCCTATAATTTAAACACTTGATGCAAATACCACTTAAGACTGACAGACGTGAATAATGATTATTTTCTCAGATCCAAACCAAGGCTTCTCCTGAAAAAGAGAAATTCTAAATGTTGTCTTCTTCTTATAGTATAGGTGTGAGCTTATCAGTACTGACATTGTTTTTCATGGTATTTGCAAAATGTTACCATATTAAGACTTTTGCTGCCATTGTTGTTCAGTCACTAAGTTTTGTCCAACTCAGCATCCCTGTGGACTGTAGCCTGCCAGGCTCCTCTGACCGTGGGATTTTCCAGGCAAGAATACTGGAGTGAGTTGCCATTTCCTTCTCCAGGGGATCTTCCCGGACCAAGGATTGAACCTGTTTCCAGCATTGGCAGGCAGATTCTTTCCCACTGAGTCACCTGGGATACCCATTAAGATTCTTAGGACTCTCTTTTCCTTTTCTTTTTTGAGACTTGACAATTAGGAGAAGTTGAATACTTGTCTTCCTTCCTCCCTTTCTCTTCTCCTTCTCCATCTTTCTTTCTCTTTCTTTATGTCTCTTACATTATAAAGCATAATTGTTAGATGCCGAAAAGCTTAAAGATAATTTTAAATGCTTTAGCCATTAGTGGTAAAAACATATGTTTTTCCTTTTGCTATATGTGCTAAACACCTTCAAAAAAAAAAAACATAATAGGATGTGTTAAACCTGCTTATTCATGCATACGATCACAAAACCATTGCCATTTTAGTGAACTGAATCTGTGAGAAAATGAGCTATAGTTTGTGGCTACCAGTTTTTCCCCTTTAGTAGGAAAAGCAATTAAACTGCCTTTATGTGACATGAACAACTGAAGAGTTCATTCACACCAACTGTATGAGCACGCTCACTGTGATTCCTTATAGACATGACTATGATTTAAACATCAAATTGATGTTCGTTTAAAGCTGCTGCTCTTTCTCTTGTTAGTGTACTTTTCTGAGCTGTTGGGGAGCAAGGACAGTGAGCTTCCTCTGTCCTTGTTCCACCATCCATAAGTCTGAACCAAGCTCTCAACATGAGGCTTTTTATAAAGAAGGCTATTTCACCTAAAAATGCTCAAAGCCGTGAGCAATACACTACTGCATCAGTCCTCATCTTCTGCAGGGTATCATTTTTCAAGATGGAAAAGTGGTTCATGGACTAAGCTCTTAGAGACCAGGGTCAAAATCTTAAAAGGTGTCCCGTTTCCTCCCTGAAGGTCATGTGGATCTGCTTTTCCTTTTATGGCTTTGCTGAAAGGAAAGTAGCAATCTCAGCCACTTTCTCCCTTAGGGGAGCTGTTCCTCTGGACCAAAGGCTCACCTGGACAGGTATATCAGTGGCTGTGCAAGGCCAGTGATTTCTTTGGGTCAGAACAAACATTTCTTCACAAGGTAAAAGCTGTTGCGTAAAATGACGGCTGGGCCCTCAGTGCTTGGTTGGTGGAAGCACAAGACACAATTGGAGTTGCCACTGTGAGCAAGCAGTTTGGTGACCTGTCCTCCAGGGGAGCCTTTGGGCAGCCTGAAAGGCATGGGATTGGCTGCAGCCTTCACGGTGATGTAGGTGGCCATCATCAGTAGGTTTGGCGATCAAGGAATTCACATGAGCAATAAAGAACATTTAGGTGGCAAATCTGTCTTAAAAATGAGAGCTAGGAATATGCCCCCATTACAGAGGGCAGTGATGTGTCATCCTAGTCATGACAACAGCCCCCTTTGGAAGCTGGTGATCTTGTGTGTGTGTGTNGGGTCAAAATCTTAAAAGGTGTCCCGTTTCCTCCCTGAAGGTCATGTGGATCTGCTTTTCCTTTTATGGCTTTGCTGAAAGGAAAGTAGCAATCTCAGCCACTTTCTCCCTTAGGGGAGCTGTTCCTCTGGACCAAAGGCTCACCTGGACAGGTATATCAGTGGCTGTGCAAGGCCAGTGATTTCTTTGGGTCAGAACAAACATTTCTTCACAAGGTAAAAGCTGTTGCGTAAAATGACGGCTGGGCCCTCAGTGCTTGGTTGGTGGAAGCACAAGACACAATTGGAGTTGCCACTGTGAGCAAGCAGTTTGGTGACCTGTCCTCCAGGGGAGCCTTTGGGCAGCCTGAAAGGCATGGGATTGGCTGCAGCCTTCACGGTGATGTAGGTGGCCATCATCAGTAGGTTTGGCGATCAAGGAATTCACATGAGCAATAAAGAACATTTAGGTGGCAAATCTGTCTTAAAAATGAGAGCTAGGAATATGCCCCCATTACAGAGGGCAGTGATGTGTCATCCTAGTCATGACAACAGCCCCCTTTGGAAGCTGGTGATCTTGTGTGTGTGTGTGCACTTGAGAAATTCCATAGACTGCAGCATGAGTCTAGTCACTTCTGGGCCAGATCAGTCTTTTCATTGGGAGGAAGGTGAGGACGTGAAAGGGGTTTCAAGGTCGTAATGCAATGTGGACCTTGATGCTAACTGCAGTCTCTCCTCCCTGTAACAAGGCTCTTTATTAGTATTTCACACTAATTCCTGGTATTAGAACTGGCTTCTCCATCCTGAGCCTATCTCTATCAGAGAAGAGGCTTGAGGGCTATGTCTTGAGCAATGAAACATATTTTATCATAGAAACCAGACTTTTCTTATAATTAAGACTTAGCCTTACTCAGTTAATGCATACCAACCATGGTCACTGCATTAGTCATCATTGTTAATTCTTGTAGATCAGATAGCCGTAATTGTTCTCCTTTCATAAATGAAGGAAGGAGCCTCCCAGAATGGAGGTGGTTTAGTCCACATCCCAGGTCCATCAGATGGGAGACATAGGTCCAACTCAGTCCCAGGGCTCCCTTGCAACACATTCCAAGGCCTCTGCTATTTTGCAGAACTACCTCAAGACTCTTGTCTGTACTTCAGAAACCTGTTTCTCTGTTGGTTGATGATTCTCTTTCTGTTTCAACTTTTCAATGGTACATCATTGAAATCTTTTAGAAATACTGAATAACACCTCACAAAAAGTCTTTCAGTTCAGTTCAGTCCAGTCACTCAGTCGTGTCCGAGTCTTTGCGACCCCATGAATTGCAGCACACCAGGCCTCCCTGTCCATCACCAACTCCCAGAGTTCACCCAAACTCAAAAAGTGTTTGGGAGTTGTCAAATATGGAAGTGTCTGAAAAATATATGAAATGTATGAAGGACTTGATGCCCTTCAGTTGAAACTGAACTTAGTGAAACAGAAAATGGTGATTTTTACTTCTCTTTATGCTAGAAGTCACTTCCTTATCAAATTCCAGTGAAGTAGTCTTTCTTTTTCTCTCTTAGTTGATTTTTTTCCTCCAATTATACATTTTATGTTATAAAAATGAGTTATGGCAGTTAATGATTTCACCATGGGTGATGAGTGCAGATCAACAAAATCATGCTTAGATAAGGATTCTGATCCCTGGTTGAGCTGTTCTTCACCCCCAAGCCCAGAGGTCCAGGCACATGGAGGTATCACAGGTGTTCAGAGGTACATGGATGTGGACAATGCAGGTAATACATAGTCCCCTGCACCTGTACTAAACAGCATGCACTGGGAATCCTTCCAAAATGTATTTTTAGCATACTAGCAAATAATTTTTTATTACTTCTTTGTATATTCTTAAAAATAGTCCTGTCAACCAATATTTATGACCGTGAGTCAAACTTTGGGACATTAACCAAAAAAAAAAAAAAATAGAGAAAGTATGTGTGACTTGTGACCTATCAATTAAGAATTTGGAAATACTGTTAGTGATATTTGAATAGTAAAGGACTCCATTAAATAAGAGATTTAGAAAAAGACTTGAAAATGGTGTTGCTAATATGTATGAAAGTGAAAGTTGCTCAGTCCTGTCCAACTCTTTGGGTCCAACTTTTTTTTTTTTTTTTTTAGTAAAATTTATCAATCCATGTTTTATTGCTTTTATGTCATACTTATATTTATAAGCTCCAAAACATAAAAATACTCTCTAGCAGTATTGTCAGCAGCACTGCAGGGTATTAGTATTAAGAATGCAAATGAGAAGTATAGAACAGAAGGATATATGAAGGATCCAATGTGGTTCTTGACATTATAAACTTCAACAGTACCAGTTTCTTTTTTTTTTTTTTTAATTTTTTTTTTAAATTTTTTTATTTAACACTTTTATTGAGTACATTCTATGTTTTGTGTACAATGCTATACAAGGGGTATACATCAGTAAAGAAAAATGAGCTAAAATCTGGTGAGAAAAAGTCAAAGAAAAGTTAACAATTTTTTTTTTTTTTCTTCGTGGTTCAGTTTTGGAAAGTTGTACTTGTCTAANTTCTTTGGAAGGAATGATGCTAAAGCTGAAACTCCAGTACTTTGGCCACCTCATGTGAAGAGTTGACTTATTGGAAAAAACTCTGATGCTGGGAAGGATTGGGGGCAGGAGAAGAAGGGGATGACTGAGGATGAGATGGCTGGATGGCATCATCGACTCAATGGACGTGAGTCTGAGTGAACTCCAGGAGTTGGTGATGGATGGGGAGTCCTGGAGTGCTGCGATTCATGGGGTCGCAAAGAGTCGGACACGACTGAGCGACTGAACTGAACAGAACTGAATATGTATAGTTAGTGAAATATTCACAACTAAAAACAGAATTAATTGGGATTGCAAAATCTTAAAGAAACACTGAAATGCGCTGTGGGTTGTTTTTTTTTTTCACCTGGAAGATATGATTTGTGAGATGAAGAATGTGTCCTAGTTTTTAAAACCATGGCTGTGTCCACTTGAGAAGTGAAGACGTGGCCGCTCAGTCGTGTCCGACTCTTTGCAACCCCATGGACTGTAGCCCACCAGGCTCCTCTGTCCATGGGATTTTCCAGGCAATAGTACTGGAGTGGATTGCCATTTCCTTCTCCAGGGGATCTTCCTGACCCAGGGATCGAACCCAGGTCTCCCATATTGTAGACAGACGCTTAACCATCTGAGCCACCAGGGAAGTCCTGCCCACTTGAGAAGTGTGTCCTAATTCCTCTTCTGTGGCCTGGCCCAATTCTTTGCAAGATTCTCCCTTGTGAGAGCTATAGACTGTGAACACGATGGGCACACTGGGATGATGACCCCCAGGCTCCTCTCCTTGAACCCCCACCTCATCTCGGAGACCCAGCTTCCTATGTCCTTAGGCCCCTGCTGCTACCTCTACTAAAAGGTCTTCCTTTCTCAGTTATTACATGGCTGTATCTTCTCCTCACTCAGATCTCAAGTTCAGGGCTACATGTTCAAGGAAGCAGGTTTTGATCACCCTCACTTAAACCTCCATCCTGGTTTCCCCCTCAACTTTTATTTTAGTCCTTGCATGTTTCTTTAACAACAGTTTACACAACTTAGTTATTTTGTGTAATTACCAACATGTTGATTTATTTGTGTGTGTTTCCCTAAATAGAATGTAAGCTTTGTGAAAGCAGGATCCATTTCTGTCTAGTTTCTATTTATAACATAGCAGACACTCAACACAGGGCTTCCCTGGTGATGCCGTGGCGAAGAGTCTGCCTGCCAATGCAGCGGACGCAGGAGACACGTCATCGATCCCTGGGCCGGGAAGAAGGAAATGGCAACCCACTCCAGTATTCTTGCCTGGAAAATCCCTTGAGCAGAGGAGTGTGGCGAGCTGCAGTCCATGGGTTTGCAAGAGTCAGACTCAACTTAGCTACTAAACAAGAAGACACTCAATACATTTTTTAATATAAATTTATTTATTTTAATTAGAGGCTAATTACTTTACAATATTGCATTGGTTTTGCCATATATCAACATGAATTATTATTTTTATTTTACTCAGTATATAAGTAGGTAATAAAAACTATAGTCCTGCCTACCTGGGCTGGTTCTCTCTCTCTCTCTCTTTTAATGCCCTTTAATCCCCATACAGGAAAGCTATGTTGGTACCATGAAAAAAAGAAAGAAAAAAAATATCTTCTAATCAAGGGTAACCCAGAGATTTTGGACTTAATATCATGGGGCTGCTAAAGGCAACTTAAACGTCCATTTTCAATCCCTTTCACAGACGTTAGATGATGAGTAGAAACAGGCTAATTTTATACATCCCTAAACAGAACTTGAATGTCTTTCTTAAATTTTACCACAAACCACATAATATGTAGGGAAATCCATCGTGGGACTTGTTATTAGCATGTGTGATGAACACGCGGAAAGTGTGCGTGAATCTTTGTTAAATGCGGTTTCACGTGATGGCTCATCTGGAATCTCTGTTACCTGTTACCTCCTTTATAATGTACCATGACAACTGATTCTTGTATTGATACCCCCAGAGCCCCACTAGAGCATAAGCAGAATCTCCCAGGGAGGATGGAGTGATGTTGAACAAGGTTTTATTTGATTTTTGTCCCATGAAAACTGGAAATCCATTTCTGATGGTTTTTACTTTTTAAGTTTAATTATTAGCAGCCATATTTGACGTATTTATTAGAGGACTCATTTCACCAACGGAGCTCACAGTATTTCGCATAAAACAAGAATGAGAAAAGCTGCTGACCCCGGTGGAAAAGGGCGTAATAAAGAAGGAAACTGGCTGATAGTTGGAATACACCATGGGGTTCTCTGTTCTTTTTCTGAGCACTTGTCTGTAAGGTAATGTTAGACTCAAACAGCAGTATCTCAAGGAGGGAAACCATGCGTTCGAGGGAGCACAGGAGGCATGGTGAGAGAGCACAGTGAACAAACACAGTAAACTACATGTTATAGAAAGGCTGTACTGGGCCACTCCCTGGCGGCCCAGAGGCTACGGCTCTGTGCTTTCACTACTAGAGCCCAAGGGCTCACTCCCAGGCTGGGGGACTGAGACCCACAAGCCATATGGTGTAGCTGAAACAGGGGAAGCGTAAATAAACAAATAAAGGATTGTACTGGTAGTAATGGCTAGGTATGACACTACACTAACTTTTAAGGGAAAAAACTAAGAAAATGGAAAGAATTTATTTTATTTGCATGGAACATTAATTGAACTAAACAAAACAATAACATGTTTTCTATTTAGAAGCACTTGGTAGGAGAGCTGGGGTGATTTTGTTTTAAATTAAAAGAAAATTGTTAGGTCTGACATTCTTTACAAGCACTTTTTGTTTGTCTGCGCTTCTGTTTCGATAGAGGAGCCTGGTGGGCTGCAGTCCATGGGGTCGCTAAGAGTCGAGCACGACTGAGCAACTTCACTTTCACTTTTCACTTTCATGCATTGGAGAAGGAAATGGCAACCCACTCCAGTGTTCTTGCCTGGAGAATCCCAGGGGCGGGGAAGTCTGGTGGGCTGCCGTCTATGGGGTCACACAGAGTCAGACACGACTGAAGTGAATTAGCAGCAGCAGCTTGTTTTGATTAAATTCCTCTCATGTATTTTCTTCCCAAGGTATGCCTTGTCAAATTTATTTTTAATATGTACCACATAACTTCTAAAGTACACAATAGGTCTTCACTAAATGCAAATTCTCATGATTTTACTACTAAAAATAAGTACTGTTTTATATTGTCGTTCAGTTGCTAAGTCATGTCTGACTCCTTGTGACTCTGTGGACTGCAGCGTACCAGGTTTCCCTGTCCTTTACTGTTTCCCAGAGTGGGCTCAAACTCATGTCCACTGGGTCAGTGATGCCCTCCAACTATCTCATCCTTTATCATCCTCTTCTCCTCCTACCCTCAACCTGTCCCAACATCAAGGTCTTTTCCGATGAATCGGCTCTTCACATCAGGTGGTCAAAGTATAGAAGCTTCAGTATCAGTCCTTCCAACAAATACTCAGGGTTGATTTCCTTTAGGATGGACTGGTTTGATCTCCTTGCAGTCCAAGGGGCTCGCAAGTGTCTTCTCCAACACCACAATTTGAAAATATCAATTCTTTGGTGCTTAGCCTGCTTTATGGTCCAACTTTCACATCCATACATGACTACTGGAAAACCCATAGTTTTGACTAGGTGGACCTTTGTTGGCAAAGTGATGTCTTTGCTTTTTAATATGCTGTTTTGGAGTTTGTCTTAGCTTCCTTGCCAGGAGCAAGCATCTTTTAATTTCTTAGCTTAATTCACCATCAGCAGTGATTTTGGAGACTGAGAATATAAAATCTGTCACACTTCTACTTTTTCCCCTTCTATTTACCATGAAGTGATGTGACTGGATGATAATGGATATCTTAGTAAAGATTTCATAAAATTTATATCTAAAAAGTTCATGCTAAGAAGCTGTATGTCATCCTATCCCTCCTCTAAATTCCAGACTAATTACACTTCTTATTTATGAGCTTGTTTCTGTCTGTTTCAGCCTATGAATTACAGAACTGCCCTGACCCACCACCTTTCCAGAATGGGTATATGGTCAACTCTGACTACAGTGTGGGACAATCAATATCTTTCGAGTGCTATCCTGGGTACATTTTAATTGGCCACCCAGTGCTCACCTGTCAGCATGGGATCAACAGAAACTGGAACTACCCTTTTCCAAGATGTGACGGTGGGTTAATCACTTTTCTTAAGCAGTTTCATTTTCCACATGTATAATGGTGCATGAAATATTAAATGAATGCATTCCAGAATTCATTAATTTGTTCAACCAATTTTTACTGGGACTCTATTAAACTCATTCTACTTAGTATTTCAAGAATATATCATATGTCAGTCAGTTAAAAAAAAATGGAAAGACGTTGCCTTCAAGGAGATTATAAGGTTAGCAAAATAATAAACACGAATATTTATTATGCAAAATCAGGCACAAGAAGTGTTTTGATGACTGAAGGTACAAAAGACGGTGATTGCTGGGGAAGTGATTGAAGGTATTATCTTCATGGTTAGAGCAGTGTTTGGCTTTACAGTGGTTCCATCAAATTTTGGATTAAAGCGGTATTGAGTGCATATCTTACCCTAGATACTTTTTTTATTGTTTAACTTTATAGTAATAACACTGATTTGGTATCTCAGAAAACTGACTTCATTTTTGTAGTTAGATTTGAATGGCATGTATTAGTTTGCCACTCAGAGACAAAGACCATCCCAGAAAGAAGAAACAGTGTTAGCAAAGACATCCTAAAGGAGCAGTCTTGGGGGGAAATGAAGTAGTGTCCTAGGATAGTGCTTGAGGATCAGGGTTTCTTAGAAATGTTGGAATCCAGTGATGGGAATGACATCAAGGAGGATCTAGATTCAGTGAATATCCTTGTCTGAGCAGAAGTCACTTCTTCAAAGCTTCTATTTGATTATCTGATTTTTACTATGACTGAAATTTCTACAACTTTAAGTTAAATATATCAAGTACTTTGTTTTTGAAGAATTCATCTGAAATAGAAAAGTTTGCAGTAAACCTAATATTCTAACATTATAAATACAGTATTTCTAAATGAAAATATGATGAAATTACCAACTCTGAGGACCTTTGAAATGCTAAATACTTAAATCCCAGGAGCAAAAAAGGAAAGGTATCCAGCTGTGTTTGAATTTCTACTGTAGAAGTTAAAAAAAAAGCATATAGGTAGACTTTTTAAATGATATTTTTCACCTGTACATTTCCATTCTTTATCGTTATGTAAACAACTATAAAAGAAAACCATTTGCTGTGTTTTTTAAATAATAATTTTAATCAACTATAGATTTAATAATGTAAAACAGCATTTAAAAATCATTTTATAAAACTAACAATAGCAGTGGGATATCTGATATTTTTTATTGAAACACTTTAAAAACTACTCACCATTTTAAAAATTCANCGTCTATGGGGTCACACAGAGTCGGACACGACTGAAGTGAATTAGCAGCAGCAGCTTGTTTTGATTAAATTCCTCTCATGTATTTTCTTCCCAAGGTATGCCTTGTCAAATTTATTTTTAATATGTACCACATAACTTCTAAAGTACACAATAGGTCTTCACTAAATGCAAATTCTCATGATTTTACTACTAAAAATAAGTACTGTTTTATATTGTCGTTCAGTTGCTAAGTCATGTCTGACTCCTTGTGACTCTGTGGACTGCAGCGTACCAGGTTTCCCTGTCCTTTACTGTTTCCCAGAGTGGGCTCAAACTCATGTCCACTGGGTCAGTGATGCCCTCCAACTATCTCATCCTTTATCATCCTCTTCTCCTCCTACCCTCAACCTGTCCCAACATCAAGGTCTTTTCCGATGAATCGGCTCTTCACATCAGGTGGTCAAAGTATAGAAGCTTCAGTATCAGTCCTTCCAACAAATACTCAGGGTTGATTTCCTTTAGGATGGACTGGTTTGATCTCCTTGCAGTCCAAGGGGCTCGCAAGTGTCTTCTCCAACACCACAATTTGAAAATATCAATTCTTTGGTGCTTAGCCTGCTTTATGGTCCAACTTTCACATCCATACATGACTACTGGAAAACCCATAGTTTTGACTAGGTGGACCTTTGTTGGCAAAGTGATGTCTTTGCTTTTTAATATGCTGTTTTGGAGTTTGTCTTAGCTTCCTTGCCAGGAGCAAGCATCTTTTAATTTCTTAGCTTAATTCACCATCAGCAGTGATTTTGGAGACTGAGAATATAAAATCTGTCACACTTCTACTTTTTCCCCTTCTATTTACCATGAAGTGATGTGACTGGATGATAATGGATATCTTAGTAAAGATTTCATAAAATTTATATCTAAAAAGTTCATGCTAAGAAGCTGTATGTCATCCTATCCCTCCTCTAAATTCCAGACTAATTACACTTCTTATTTATGAGCTTGTTTCTGTCTGTTTCAGCCTATGAATTACAGAACTGCCCTGACCCACCACCTTTCCAGAATGGGTATATGGTCAACTCTGACTACAGTGTGGGACAATCAATATCTTTCGAGTGCTATCCTGGGTACATTTTAATTGGCCACCCAGTGCTCACCTGTCAGCATGGGATCAACAGAAACTGGAACTACCCTTTTCCAAGATGTGACGGTGGGTTAATCACTTTTCTTAAGCAGTTTCATTTTCCACATGTATAATGGTGCATGAAATATTAAATGAATGCATTCCAGAATTCATTAATTTGTTCAACCAATTTTTACTGGGACTCTATTAAACTCATTCTACTTAGTATTTCAAGAATATATCATATGTCAGTCAGTTAAAAAAAAATGGAAAGACGTTGCCTTCAAGGAGATTATAAGGTTAGCAAAATAATAAACACGAATATTTATTATGCAAAATCAGGCACAAGAAGTGTTTTGATGACTGAAGGTACAAAAGACGGTGATTGCTGGGGAAGTGATTGAAGGTATTATCTTCATGGTTAGAGCAGTGTTTGGCTTTACAGTGGTTCCATCAAATTTTGGATTAAAGCGGTATTGAGTGCATATCTTACCCTAGATACTTTTTTTATTGTTTAACTTTATAGTAATAACACTGATTTGGTATCTCAGAAAACTGACTTCATTTTTGTAGTTAGATTTGAATGGCATGTATTAGTTTGCCACTCAGAGACAAAGACCATCCCAGAAAGAAGAAACAGTGTTAGCAAAGACATCCTAAAGGAGCAGTCTTGGGGGGAAATGAAGTAGTGTCCTAGGATAGTGCTTGAGGATCAGGGTTTCTTAGAAATGTTGGAATCCAGTGATGGGAATGACATCAAGGAGGATCTAGATTCAGTGAATATCCTTGTCTGAGCAGAAGTCACTTCTTCAAAGCTTCTATTTGATTATCTGATTTTTACTATGACTGAAATTTCTACAACTTTAAGTTAAATATATCAAGTACTTTGTTTTTGAAGAATTCATCTGAAATAGAAAAGTTTGCAGTAAACCTAATATTCTAACATTATAAATACAGTATTTCTAAATGAAAATATGATGAAATTACCAACTCTGAGGACCTTTGAAATGCTAAATACTTAAATCCCAGGAGCAAAAAAGGAAAGGTATCCAGCTGTGTTTGAATTTCTACTGTAGAAGTTAAAAAAAAAGCATATAGGTAGACTTTTTAAATGATATTTTTCACCTGTACATTTCCATTCTTTATCATTATGTAAACAACTATAAAAGAAAACCATTTGCTGTGTTTTTTAAATAATAATTTTAATCAACTATAGATTTAATAATGTAAAACAGCATTTAAAAATCATTTTATAAAACTAACAATAGCAATGGGATATCTGATATTTTTTATTGAAACACTTTAAAAACTACTCACCATTTTAAAAATTCATATGTTTTTATGTAAAAATTGCTTTGAATTGTTAGGACTGAAATCCCTTTTTACTTGTAGTTGTTTCATTAGTTCTTTGAATTCACATGTAAGTAGGAGACTCCTTGGTTTGATATAAAAAATAGAATTAAGTATTTAATTAGATTTCATTGCTTTTTCAAGCCCAACTTTCCAACATGGAAATAACTGCCCATTTAGAATTATTTTGTCAGTGTAATGATAATAAAATATATCTTTTTGGATGATATATGATGCAGAATATTAATCAGAGTTGGCAAAACCATGAAGCTAAAATCTTGCAGACACCCAAGACTGCCCAGGACTCCTGGTGCCACATGAAAGTCCCAGGACCACAGCCACCCTGAGGGTAGATAACTCACTGGTAGGCTCACAGAACCCAGTAAGCCATCTACTCACAATTGTGGTTTATAACAGAAAAGACAAAAGTCACCCAAGGGAGACAGATGCTTGCTCCTTGAAAGAAAAGTTATGACAAACATAGACAGCATATTAAAAAGCAGAGACATCACTTTGCCCACGAAGATTCATCTAGTTAAAGCTATGGTTTTCCCAATAGTCATGAATGGATGTAAGTTTTCCAGTAGTCATGAATGGATGTAAGAGTTGGACCATAAAGAAGGCTGAGTGCTGAGGAATTGATGGTTTCAAATTGTGGTGCTGGAGGAGACTCTTGAGAGTCCCTTGGACAGCAAGGACATTGAACCAGTCAGTCCTAAAGGAAATCAACCCTGACTATTCATTGAAAGGACCAATCTTGAAGCTGAAGCTCCAATTCTTTGGCCACCTAATGCCAAGAGCTGACTCACTCGAAAAGACCTTGATGCTGGAAAAGATCAAAGGCAGACAGAAAAGGGGACGACAGAAGATGAGATGATTGGATGGCATCACCAACTCGATAGACATGAGTTTGAGCAAGCTCTGGGAATTGGTTAAGGACAGGGCAGCCTGGCATGCTGCAGTCCATGTGGTGGAAAGAATCTGACAATTTTGGGTGACTGAACAACAACAATATTAGATTAAATTTTAGAAAAATAAAAGTAACCAGGGAATAGTCTTTTAAAATCAAAGGCCCTCAGGTTGGTGATTAAATGGACTTTCTTTCCCTCTTCCTCTTCCTGAGGTGGGGGTGGGGCTGAACCTCCAATCTGAGGCTGGTTCCCCTTACAACTAGCCCCAAGGCTTCAGATTTCCTAATTTCTTCATTAACATAAACTCAGGTGTGGTTGAAAGGGTTTTGTTTTGAATAACAAAAGACAATTTGATCTTTTTTTTTTTTTTATCACTTTGTAAATTCTAAGGATTTTATGAGTTCTGTGCCAAAAACAGGGAGGAAGATCAAAAGTATATTTCTTGTTA
Source organism: Neotragus moschatus (assembly GCA_006410615.1). Taxonomy (NCBI): domain Eukaryota; kingdom Metazoa; phylum Chordata; class Mammalia; order Artiodactyla; family Bovidae; genus Neotragus; species Neotragus moschatus. The sequence goes on from SJYA01005289.1 coordinate 30,179, forward strand.
TTGTTGGGGAAGTGTGTAAGTTCCTCAGTTCTGTCTCGTCACAACAAAAAATTGAAGCGACAGACCAGTCTTACAGCCTCAGATGGGCCAGCATTACAGCTCTTGGACAGACCAGTGTAAGAGCTCTCGGATGGACCAGTGNGATCAAAAGTATATTTCTTGTTATTGTTGGGGAAGTGTGTAAGTTCCTCAGTTCTGTCTCGTCACAACAAAAAATTGAAGCGACAGACCAGTCTTACAGCCTCAGATGGGCCAGCATTACAGCTCTTGGACAGACCAGTGTAAGAGCTCTCGGATGGACCAGTGTTACAGCTCCGTGTTACAGCTCCATTTTATTTAGAAAATAAAGGAAAATACATCCTCGAGGTGTGAGGGCATGATGACCCAAAAGATGCAAAGAGAAGAGAGAGAGACCCCAGGCCCTTTGGCTCCTCTTTTTATGTTTTTTTCTCCGCCCCACCCCCTGGGCCTGCCCTATGTAAACTGTGCTAGCCAGAAGTGCTGTTTGTTCTATCTGAGGTCCTCACTCCATTCCTCAGACCTTCCTTTGTTCTATTTCTGAGGATTTTTCCCTTCCTTGTCTTTTAGCCACCGCCATTCTGGACTCCTTTTTCCTATTCTGACTACCTAACATGATAAACGCCAGTACTGCAGTGTATTCATGTGTATGAAGGGATTGCCTTTGTTGGCTCTCTGGTCCTGGTGTGGAAGAGGGAAGCCATCTGTGTGGCCCCTAGTCATGAAGTGCAGTGTGTAATGCTCTCATGTTCTATGATCTCTCTCCTGGCTGCCTGGTTGCCTGCCCCTCCTGCTGGGCCAGGCTCCTGGGCAGACAGGTGAGCAGCTGGGAAGTACTTGTGGTTGCAGGTGGCACAGGGACCCTTCTGTGCCCAGATGCTCCTCCTTGCTGGGCTTGCTGGCTGTTCTCCACTGGAGGGACCTCTTTGACCCTCACCTTCAGGGAGAGGATAGGGGTGGGTGCATTTCCTGCTGAGCTGGATCGCAGGTCCCTGTTGCTGCAGAGATCTCTGAGATGCCGCTGGAATGTGGAAATCAAAATACAGCTTTGGTGCCACGACGTTGAGGGGAAAGACTCTGCGAGAATGTGCTAGACCAGGGGAAAGGGAGGTGCAGCGCTACTCATTATGTCTTTTTATGGTCCTTCATCTTCCTCTGTAGAATATAGGATTTTGCCTTGAGAGAATGTTTTAAGTGCATTGAGAGTATTATCACACAAGTCAAACTTCATACTTACTTAGCTTTTAACATCTTCCTTCATCACTCTGCTGAATACAGCAAGCTCTGCAAG
>SJYA01005290.1:0-26339 GCA_006410615.1 Neotragus moschatus
TCTAACCCCTACTCTGGATTTTTAATCTTTGCTTTATGGGGTTTGATATCAATTTTGTACCTTTAAGAATCTAATCTTCAGTATCCATTTTCATTTAGGAGTGTGATTACTGGCTTGATTGCTCTATCCCCTTTTGACTCTCCTTTTTCTCTCCCAGGTCACCTCTATCTCCTCCTTCCCTCTTCTCTTCTCTGTGAATCTCTCTGGGTGTTCCAGGCTGTGGAGAACACTTAGGGAACTGATTACTGGCTAGATTGGTCTCTCCCCTTTTGACTCCCTCCCCCTCTTCTCCTCCTGGTCACCTCTATCTCCTTCCTCCCTCATATCTTCTCTGTGTAACTCTGTGAACCTCTCTGGGTGTCCCTCACTGTGTAGAATTGTTTCAGCATTAACCTGGATGTCTTATCATCTGTGCTGTATGGATGGAGAAGTCTTGAGCTTATTTTAAGAATAAGATTGAAAGCCAGAGGCAGGAAGCTCTAAAGGAAATAGCCACTCAAGTCGAAGAAACCCAGAGAGTCCCAAATAGAAGAAACAAGGTGAAACACCCCAAGACACGTATTAATCAAATTAATGAAGATCGAACACAAAGATTAATGACACAAAGACACATATTAATGACACAAAGACACATATTAATCAAATTAATGAAGATTGAACACAAGATTGAACGCAAATATTAAAAGCAGCAAGGGAAAAGCAACAAATTGCACACAAGGGGATCCCTATAAGGATAACAACTGATCTTTCAATAGAGACTCTTAAGGCCAGAAGGGAATGGCAGGACATTCTTAAAGTGATGAAAGAGAAAAACCTATAACCCAGATTACTATACCCAGCAAGGATCTCATTCAAATATGAAGGAGAAATCAAAAGTTTTACAGACAAGCAAAAGCTGAGAGAATTCAGCACCACCAAACCAGCTCTTCAGCAAATGCTAAAGGATCTTCTCTAGACAGGAAACACAGAAAAGGTTTATAAACTTGAACCCAAACAACAAATGCCAAAGTAAATNCAAACCAGCTCTTCAGCAAATGCTAAAGGATCTTCTCTAGACAGGAAACACAGAAAAGGTTTATAAACTTGAACCCAAACAACAAATGCCAAAGTAAATGGCAATGGGATCATACTTATCAATAATTACCTTAAATGTAAGTGGATTGAATGCTCAACCAAAAGACAAAGACTGGATGAAAGGATACAAAAACAAGACCCCTATATATGCCGTCTACAAGAGACCCACCTCAAACCAAGGGACACATACAGATTGAAAGTGAAGGGCTGGAAAAAGATATTTCATACAAATAGAGACCAAAAGAAAGATGAGTAGCAATACTCATATCAGATAAAATAGACTAAAATAAAGGCTGTGAAAAGAGACAAAGAAGGACACTACATAATGATCTAAGGATCAATCCAAGAAGAAGATATAACAATTATAAATATATATGTGCCCAACATAGGAGCACCTCCATACATAAGGTATGTATACTTACAAGTATGAAAGGGGAAATTAACAGTAACACAATAATAGTGGGAGACTTTAATACCCCACTCACACCTATGGATAAATCAACCAAACAGAAAATTATCAAGGAAACACAAACTTTAAATGATACAGTGGACCAGTTAGACCTAATTGATATCTATAGGACATTTCACCCCAAAACAATGAATTTCACCTTTTTCTCAAGTGTACATGGAACATTCTCCAGGATAGATCACATCCTGGGCCATAAATCTAGCCTTAGCAAATTCAAAAAATTCGAAATCATTTCAAGCATCTTTTCTGATCAAAATGCAGTAAGATTAGATGTCAACTGCAGGAAAAAAATGATTAAAAATACAAACATATGGAGGTTAAATAACACGCTTCTGAATAACCAACAAATCATGGAAGAAATGAAAAAGGAAATCAAAATATGCATAGAAACAAATGAAAATGAAAACATGACAACCCCAAACCTATGGGATTCAGTAAAAGCAGTGCTAAGGGGAAAGAAGAACGAAAGTGAAGTTGCTGAGTTGTGTCCCAACTCTTTGCGACCCCATGGACTGTAGCCTACAAGTCCATCCATGGGATTTTCCAGGCAAGAGTACTGGAGTGGGTTGCTGTTTCCTTCTTCAGCTAAGGGGAAGGTTCATAGCAAAGAAGCCTACCCCAAGAAACAAGAGAAAAATCAAATAAATAACCTAACTTTACACCTAAAGCAACTAGAAAAGGAAATGAAGAATCCCAGGGTTGGTAGAAGGAAAGAAATAATAAAAATTAGGGTAGAAAATAAATGAGAAAGAAACAAAGGAGACTATAGCAAAAATCAACAAAACTAAAAGCTGGTTCTTTGAGAAGATAAATAAAATAGACAAACCATTAGCCAGACTCATCAAGAAAAAAAGGGAGAAGAATCAAACCAACAAAATTAGAAATGAAAATGGAGAAATCACAATAGACAATACAGAAATACAAAGGATCATATGAGACTACTATCAGCAACTATATGCCAATAAAATAGACAAGTTGGAAGAAATGAATGAATTCTTAGAAAAGTATAAGCTTCCAAAACTGAACCAGGAAAAAATAGAAAATCTTAACAGATCCATCACAAGCACAGAAATAGAAACTGTAATCAGAAATCTTCCATCAAACAAAAGCCCAGGACTAGATGGCTTCACAGGTGAATTCTACCAAAAGTTTAAGGAAGAACCAACAACTATCCTACTCATAATCTTCTGGAAAATTGCAGAGGAAGGTAAACTCCCAAACTCATTCTGTGAGGCCACCATTACCCTAATACAAAAACCAGACAAAGATACCACAAAAAACAAAACTTCAGGCCAATATAACTGATGAACATAGATGCAAAATTCCTCAACAAAATTCTAGCAAATGGGATCCAAAAACATATTAAAAAAATCATGCATCATGATCAAGTGGGTTTTATCCCAGGGATGCAAGGATTCTTCACTATTCACAAATCAATCAATGTGATACACTACATTAACAAAATTAAGGGTAGAAAACAAATGATTATCTCAATAGATGCAGAGTAAGCCTTTGACAAAATTCAACACCCATTTATGATAAAAAAAAAAAAAAACTCTCCAGAAAGCAGGCATAGAAGGAACATACCTCAACATAATGAAAGCCATATATGATAAACCCACAGCAAACATTATCTTCAATGGCAAAAAATTGAAAGCATTTCCCCTAAAGTCAGGAACAAGACAAGGGTGTCCACTCTCACAACTACTATTCAACATAGTTTTGGAAGTTTTAACCACAGCAGTCAGAGAAGAAAAAGAAAATGAATCCAGACTGGAAAAGAAGAAGTAAAACTCACTGCTTGCAGATGACACGATCCTCTACATAGAAAATTCTAAAGACACCACCAGAAAATTACTAGAGCTAATCAATGATTATAGTACAGTTGCAGGATATAAAATTAATACACTGAAATCACTTGCATTCCTATACACTAACCATTAGAAAACAGAAAGAAATTAAGGAAACAATCCCATTCACCACTGAGGCGAAAAGAATAAAATACTCAGGAATAAAACTGCATAAAGAAACAAAAGACCTATTTATAGAAAACTATAAAACACTGATGAAAGAAATCAAAGATGGCACCACAAACAGATGGAGAAATATACCATGTTCATGGATCAGAAAAATCAATACAGCGAAAATGAGTATACTACCCAAAGCAATCTATAGATTCAATGCAATCCCTATCAAGCTACCAATGGTATTTTTCACAGAACTAGAACAAATAATTTCACAGTTTGTATGGAAATACAAAAAACCTTTAATAGTCAAAGCAATCTTGAGAAAGAAGAATGGAATTGGAGGAATGAACCTGTCTGACTTCAGACTATATTACAAAGCTGCAGTCATCAAGACAGTATGGTACTGGCACAAAGACAAAAATATAGATCAATGGGACAAAATAGAAAGTCCAGAGATGAACCCATGCACCTATGAACACCTTATCTTTGACAAAGGAGGCAAGAATATAGAATGGAGAAATGATAAACTCTTTAACAAGTGGTGCTGGAAAAGTTGGTCTTGAGATGGAAAAAAATATTAAAGAAAAAAAATTAAAAAAAAAAAAGAAAATGTGGGAAACTTCAACATTGCACATTTTAGGATATTAAAGAATTATTGAACATTGATAGACATCATAAAAAAATAAAAGAATGAAACTAGAATACTTTCTAACACCATACACAAAAATATACTCAAAATGGATTAAAGATCTAAATGTAAGACCAGAAACTATAAAACTCCTAGAGGAAAATATAGGCAAAACACTCTGTGACATAAATCACAGCAAGATCCCCTATGACACACCTCTCAGAGTAATGAAAATAAAAGCAAAAATAAACAAATGGGACCTAATTAAACTTAAAAGCTTTTGCACAATGAAGGAAAGTATAAGAAAGGTGAAAAGATAGCCTTCATAGTGGGGAAAAATGATAGCAAATGAAGCAACTGACAAAGAATTAAACTCAAAAATTATGAACAGCACATGCAGCTCAAAACCGGAAAAACAAATGATCAAATAAAAAAATGGGCCAAAGAACTAAACACACATATCTCCAAAGAAAACATATAGATGGCTAACAAATACATGAAGAAATGATCAACAGCACTCACTATCAGAGAAATGCAAATCAAAACCACAATGAGGTACCATCTCATGCCAGTCAGAATGGTTGCTATCACAAAGTCTACAAACAATAAATGCTGGAGAGGGTGTGGAGAAATGGAAACCCTCTTACACTGCTGGTGGGAAAGCAAACTAGTACAGCCACTATGGAGAACAGTGTGGAGATTCCTGAAAAAACTGAAAATAGAACAGCCTTATGACCCAGCAATCCCACTGCTGGGCATACACACTGAGGAAACCAGAACTGAAAGAGACACGTGTACCCCAGTGTTCCTCGCAGCACTGTTTATAATAGTCAGGACATGGAAGCAACCTTGATGTCCATCAGCAGACGAATGGATAAGAAAGCTGTGGTACATATACACAATGGAGTATTACTCAGCCATTAAAAAGAATACATTTGAATCAGTTCTAATGAGGTGGATGAAACTGGAGCCTATTATACAGAGTGAAGTAAGTCAGAAAGAAAAACACCAATACAGTGTTTTAACACATATATATGAAATTTAGAAAGATGGTAGCAATGACCCTATATGCGAGATAGCAAAAGAGACACAGATAGAAAGAACAGACTTTTGGAATTTGTGGGAGAAGGTGAGGGTGAGATGACTTGAGGATAGCATCAATACATATAAATTACCATATGTGAAATAGAGCACCAGTCCAAGTTTGATGCATGAAACAGGATCCTCAAAGCCAGTGCATTGGAACTGAGAACTCAGAGGGATGGGATGGGGAGGAAGGTTGCAGGGGGGTTTGGGATGGAGGACACATATACACCTGTGGCTGATTCATGTCAATGTATGACAAAAACCACCACAATATTGTAAAGTAATTAGCCTCCAATTAAAATAAAGAAATTAATTTTTAAAAGCTAAGTTGTTTGCTTTTGAATTTTAATATTAACATATAAATTACAAAACATTAGGAAATTTGATAAGACACAAAATCCACCAATTACAACACAAATTTTAAATTTCTGTTAGCTACCATCTTTATTTATGTGTATTTTTACAAATATATATATATATATAATTTTCTAGTTTTCCTTTTTTCAAACTTAAAATCATTCCAAAGGATTTCCCAAGATCCATAATTCTATAGTCACCATTACTGTAATTTTAAATGACTATCTAATATTATATCTAGTTCTTTAAAATGTTTTAAACATGGTTTGAAAGGATATTTTAAAGACAAATCTCATGGGAGATAGACTGTTGGGGATATACAAAGTCAAAAAGATTTTAATACAAATAGCTTTCTATTGTTTAGAAACTGGACCAAAACACGTTAGAAATCATTTATAATGTTCTTCCCTGTAAGATTTCTCATTGACCTTTCAGCCCGACACAAAAATAGAAGACTTTATCATAGCTTTAGCCTGTAGGCCTATTTTTAGGCATACAGCGTCATGACCTAAACTTAATAAAAATCCAACACAAAGAGATGAAAGTGGGAAACTTCTTTGCAGAAATTCCTTTGAGGCTATATCCTGCCTTAATTCTACAAGAAGAATTCCCACAGAAATCAATAGGAGATTAAAATAAATATCAATGGCAGGATACAGTCCAAATTATGAATGAAAAAATTTAAACTTGACAGGTTAATTGTTTTTCAGAAAGAGTGAAATTTGGGAGAAGCATTTTCATGAGGGAAAACCGACATTTTGGCTATAGATAAATGCATACATAGCATTTTGTGTAGCAGAACCTTATCAGTGGGAGCTATGTGTACCCATTGTGTTATGACATTGGTTTCTGTCATTTTGAAGGGAAGTTTCTTGACCTGCACCAAGTTTTGCACTATTTGTTCAAGTTTCTAATATGCTTTTAAGTAGAATAAACAATATACAAGACGAAAAAAATGTATTTCAAACTCTCCTTGCTTAACCACATTATTCAAAATTAAGAAACAAATGTTAATAATACTAAACATGGAATATTCAAAGGTTAAAATTGGGTAATCGGTAACTGGGTACCCTTTGGCTACAAAAATGTTACAGTCAGTATGAAGTGAAGTGAAGTGAAATGAAGTGAAGTGGCTCAGTTGTGTCCAACTCTTTGCGACCCCATGGACTATAGCCTACTATGCTCCTCTGTCCATGAGATTTTCCAGGCAAGAGTACTGGAGTGGGTTGCCATTTCCTTCTCCAGAGGATCTTCCTGACCCAGGGATTGAACCCAGGGTCTCCCTCACTGTAGGCAGACTTACCATCTGAGCCACCAGGGAAGTCCTTTGGCTACAAAAACGTTACAGTCAGTATAAACGTATACAAAATATTAAGGCCCCTAAGTTTATTGTCTAGTAAATTTTATACACACAATTGAATAGAGGCTTGTATGAAAGTCAGGTTCATTCATTATTTAATTTTACCTTGTGCAAAAGGAGGATGAGATTCAAGAAAGAGCAACATAATATGCTATTGTTAAAGTACTAGATATATAGGGCACAATTTTACCTCGGTGTGATTGGCACATAGTAGATGACCAAGAAATTTTAGTGGCCGAATCAGTAATAGATGCTTCAAAGACAACAATCAATTCGATTAACATTCAATAAATTCCTGTTATACTGAAATTGTGTGCAAGGGCTATAAGAAATGTAATGATTCTAGTAATGTCCCTACACTGAAGGCCAGGTAAACTTGAATCAAGCCCATTATAATACCAAATCATATGCATTAGGAGCATAACTAGAGATTAAAATAAAGTACTCTAGAAATATAAAGTGATAGCAATGATTTCCCACTGAGGATTAATTGGAGAATTTACTGAAAGATGGAAGAACACATGGAGGGAATAATCTTGGAGGAAAGGATCAGCTTTTCCAGTAGCAAAGGTTAAAGCGTCAGTGACAGTACTTCACAGGATGATTCATGTTTCCTTGGAAGCAAAAGAACAGACTTGTGAATGGTTCTTCTGGGAACTGTGACAAGAATGGTGGCTTCGTTTACCAGTTGCAAGGAAAGTACATAAAAATGACATCTTTTATGACATTAAATGATTCTAGTATGAAGATAGCAGAGAAGTAGGATATGGAAGTTAAAATGAGATGTCTCGTCCACAAAGAATAAAGAGTACTTGGTTGAAATGGAGTATGGAGTTGTTTTTTGTTTTTGTTTGTTTCCTGTAAGACCTAAGATACTGAACAGTAAGAACTGTAGAAAAAATTAAGTACTTTTGGAAAAATAACATTGCTTCTGATTAACTTTAAACACTAAGCATAAATTTGTTATCAAGGAAGCTGTTAAGGGAGCTCCAAAAGAAATCAATATGATTCCAAATTTACCTTAGGTTGAAAATGGTCCAGTCAATTCTTCCCCCATACTGTGTGGAATGAAAACCTCTATCTGAAGCATGTTAGTGTCGCTACATTAATTTCTTTGAATACTAATTTCAGCAAATATTTTAAGATGATCAAGGCACGAAAATCTGTCTGAGATTAGAAACCTACTGTTAGCCCAAGGAATGTAAAAGTAATGAAATGTCAAGAAAAATTTAATGTACATGTTTGAGCTTGTAGAACAATTGTGTTCAAAGGAAATTAAACTGAGAAAAAATTGTTTCAATATAGCCAGTGCACGACTAAATTAGATAAACTCTTACAAATAAGTACACATTCCCTTTCCAATGAGCCGACACAAATACGGAATTCTCTAGGCCAGATTACTGGAGTGGGTAGCCAGTTCCCTTCTCCAGGGAATCTTTTCAGTCCAGGTATCAAATCCAGGTCTCCCACACTGCAGGTGGATTCTTTACCAGCTGAGCCACCGAGGAAGCCCAAGAATACTGGAGTGGGTATCCTATCCCTTCATATCCTATCCTGTCTCCTAGTGGGTATCCTGTCCCTCTCATACCACGGTCTCCTGCATTGCAGGAAGACTTTTTACCAGCTGAGCTACCAGGGAAGCCCCTGATGATAAGAGCTAATGTTTATTGAGCATTTGCTATATTTCAGCTACTGTATGAATTACGTTACACATCTTCTCATTTAATTTTCACAGCAATATAATGAAGTAGAAACTATTTTTAATTTTCTATCACTAATAAAATGGAGAAGTTGTCTGTGGTCATACAGTTATTAAACAGAAAGGCAAGACTGGACCCAGGGCTCACTCAAAATCACCCTCTGATGGCCTGGAATCACCAGGTATGTTCAAAAAAATTAAACATAATTTATTAGTAGACATAATTGTCTAGCCAGTTCCCAATAATAAGTAAGCTTATCTCTGCCATGAGTTGTTCTCAATGTGTGAAAAGACTTTTTATTTTTCTAGGGAAGTATAAAATCTGTCCTATGTTATAGTTACTTAAAGTATTTAAGAAGTGTTAAGAGTGTAGCACTCAGCTGTATTTCTTCTATATAGTCTCACTAATGTTTAATGAAGATCTTCCATATAGCTCAGATGGTAAAGAATCTGCCTGCTATGCCAGGAGACCTGGGTTCCATCCCTGGGTCAGGAAGATCCTCTGGAGATGGGAACGGCAATTCACTCCAGTGTTCTTGCCTGCAGAATTCCCTGGACAGAGGAGCCTGACAGGCTACAGTTCATGGGGTTGGAAAGAGTCAGACACAACTGAGCGACTAACCCACCCGCAATGTTTAATGAAGAAATTTTATGTTTGATTTTCTTTCTTTAAAAGGAGAATGTCTCCTAAACTATACATTTAATTATTGTTTCATTCCATGTAAAAATGGCTTCTAAAATTAAAGAAAAAATACAAGCACAGATAAGCCACACCAGGAGCATAGAGTTTGTGTTTGAATACTATTATTTATAATTTTTAATGGCATTATACTGAAATTACAGTCTTCTTTCAGTGAATAATTGCTTGCATGGTTTCTACCAAGCCATTCTTTCCCTACATTGAGTGTGGTCTTGGGGAACTGGGTTAAAGTTGGGGGTGATTTGAGTTGCCTGAGGATTTGGTGGCATGGAACAAAGGGAAATGGAGATTTGACAGAAGGGAGAGAGTAAGCTGGAAGTTGGAAATGTCGAAAATTTAAGTCTGTAAAATCAGACAATGCAAACACATGAGCACAAGGAAAGTATCTTACAGAGCATCTCTGAGCCAATTTGGAAAGTTGAGCCTAAAAGATTCCCCTTGGGCACAAGATATGAGATAAAGCTTCTTTTATAGCTTGGCAGCAGTAAATCTATATGCTGGGAAAGAGATCAATTTTAGACACTTAAAGTTACTTAAGTCTCATTTTCACAACAGAGTCTCTCAGCAGTAGACAGTGCAGCTAATGGGATAATTTAACCAAGAAAGGAATTTATCCAAAAAATTCCTTATGGACTGATATAAGAAATTTTTTACTAAAGGCAACAAAACCAGAATTTGTTAAATTGTACCATGGACACTGTACAAGTAGATCTAATAGTAAAAGTATTAAAAGATCTTTTACAGCAATATCCACAGGGACTTTTTTTCCTTGACCTCAGTTTGCCCCAAGATTCAAAATTCATACAAATTAAGTGGTGAAAGCTGAAAAAAATGCTTGAATTACCTCAAAATGGCACATTATGAATTTGAAGCAGCAGGAGGGAAGATAACCTAACATTTGTTTAAAGTAACATATTTACTAATTGCAAGTTTAAGAGGAAAGTTGTCTGTGATAATGAGAATATCTTAAGGCAATTACAATTTCAGGAAATTTTCTTATGAAGGAAAAATCCTTTGGTGTGAGAAGATTTTGTACCTAGTGAATTATTATAAAATAAAACTAAATAGACATGAGATTCTGATAATCACAGCTCTCATATATTTGATGCCCACTGTATATCAGACACTGTGCTATGCACGTATTATCTCATTTAATCCTTGCATTAACCATGCATTAAGAGTAGCTGCTATTTCGTATTGTAGAGATAAAGACACAAAGAAACACTTCAGTGAGATTATGTGGTTTGCCAGACCTGGGATTAGAAGTCATATGTGCTTGGTCCCAAAACTCCATTTTTGAGCACAGGATAAATGTGGCAATTAATGATACCATTTCCTATGTTATTTGTTGTTACATAAACAAGGAAAATATATATTCCAATGGGGCATCCTATGAACACTTGAATCATATTTAGATTGATTGTGATAAAAAGCATACAATCAAAAGGACATTTTGTATCATTACCTTTGAACCTTTCAGGCCAAATCCTTTCAGTTACTAGAATTTTGACAGAAGTGTTGGTTTCCTCGGTGAGGATTTAACCCTCTTCTTCCCTTTCAGATTCAAAACAAATTGAATGAGATGAAGAGTAGAGTATATGGAAAATCAGAATGTTGCTTTAAAAAAAAAAAAACTGATAAAGCAGTTGTCAGGACCAAATGAGTCTCATAAATGAACCCAGAATAGTCAGACTTACCCACCCAGTCAAGGTGTGTTTGTGGGCACTGGTTTTGGGGAAGAGCCTGCCCCCAGGAGGGCTTCCCTTGTGGCTCAGATGGTAAAGACACTGCTTGCAGTGCAGGAGGCCCAGGTTCGATCCCTGGATTGGGAAGATACCCTGGAGAAGGAAATGGCAACCCACTCCAGTATTCTTGCCTGGAGAATCCCATGGACAGAGGAGCCTGGCCACCGGGTCACAGAGAGTCCAATATGACTGAATGACTAGCTGCCCCTGGGAGCATGAAGAACAAACGTTTGCAGCAGGGAGCCCAAAACTCTTAAGAGGGTTAATGCTTGGGCTGGCTCTGCAAGCCTAGTTTTTGTTTTTTTTTTCTTTTTAAGTTATTAATCAGAACCAACAAGATCCTACTCTACAGCACAGGGAACTGTGCTCAGTATTACCTGGCGGCCTGGCTGGGAGGGGAGTATGGGGGAGAATGGATACCTGTATAAATGTGACTGAGTCCCTTTGCTGTCCTCCTGAAACTATCACAACATTTTAAATCAGCTACACTCCAAAATAAAATAAAAAGTTTTTAAAAAGTCATCAATCAGATAAATCACGCCACCCACTCAGAGCAGAGTAAAGGGGCAGAAAAAGGAGTGAGTCTTAGGGTAATAGAACAGCCTTCACAGGAGGAGAGCATCCGTGCTTCCCTCTAATACCCCCAGGTGTGCTCTGCCCTGCTCTGTTTCGTTCCCTCCACTTTACAGGAGGCTCCTCAGCCTACCTGGTTAGATAAGGGTCTCTCCATCTGGGAGATTACACTCCTGAGGCTGTTACTTTCCTCCCTCTGAAAGATGGATCATGATTCCTTTGTAGTCCTCTTGGAACCACTCATAAGAAAGATACATTTTGTCCTAAAAAAGCTCCAGAGTTTTCTGCTCCATTAACTAAGCTCCTTCAGGGCTACTCTATTTAAGTTGAAGACATACTCCCTGTTTTGTTTCCTGTCCTGGATTGTGTCCAACCATGCTTTCCAAGGTGATATGGCACTAGTTCTGCAATGAGATTTAATAACATTATTAATAAATGCTGCAATAATAAAACACCAGAAAATGTCAATCGAAGCCCTCTCGTGCTATCAATTAGAAAGGGAAAACTAAAGGCCACACCCATTGATTAAGAAATTAATTTTTAAAATTTTATTTTCTTGACAATATGAGTTAAAAGTTAGAAAATAAAGTAATTCCCATTTGTTTATTCTGCCCAATGTGTATTAGAGGTTTTTCTCAATTTATCTGAATACTTGAGAGTGGAGATTATTTCTTCAGGGTTTCATACATTTAATTAATTTAACAGAAGATATCAGATACACCTGTATTTCTAGTATCCAAAGATAAATAGGACATAAGATTATTACCATAATGCTCTTGTAAGAAAAACAGGCAATCCTCAGGCCTTTGAACAGTTTTTCTGGGTAAAATTCCCTTGAACTCATTAAATGTTAGTTAAAACTCAGTTATTTCTAAATGAAAGGCTGCTGCTGCTACTGTTGCTAAGTTGCTTCAGTTGTGTCCAACTGTGCAACCCCATAGATGGGGATTCTCCAGGCAAGAACACTGGAGTGGGTTGCCATTTTCTTCTCCAATGCAGGAAAGTGAAAAGTGAATGAAAGTGAACTCGCTCAGTTATGTCCGACCCTTACCGACCCCGTGGACTGCAGCCTACCAGGCTCCTCCATCCATGGGATTTTCCAGGCAAGAGTACTGGAGTGGGGTGCCATTGCCTTCTCTGAAATGAAAAGCAGAGTACTAATTTATCTATTGCTATGTGACTAATCACCCTCCAAACTTAGCAACTTAAAACTACAAGCATATATTATCTCACAGATCCTGCGGTGTGGGAATCAGGGGAAATTTTCTGGTTGGTCCTGGTTCAGATTCTCTCGTAAGGATGTCTGACTGTCACCAGGGCTGTGGTCATCATTTCCAGTTACTGAAGACTAATTTACAAACTCGTCTTTCACTGGCCGTTGGCCAAACCCCATTTCTTAAAGCTGAGCCTTGTCATGGGCTGCCTGCTGCCCTCAGCACATGCGGTTGACTTCCCGTGGAGCCTGTGATTGAGAAAGGGAAAGCAAGGCAGTGACACAGCACTTTCATTTATGTCCTAACCTTTGAGTCATGCCCAGTGTCTTGTCTTACTCTGTTCCTTAGAAATTAGTCACTAGGTCCAGTAATACCCTCAGCAGAGGGCATTACACTAAGGTTCAAATACTAGAATGCAGGGAACGTTGGGGACTGGCTCTTCCCAAAAACAGATGATGGGAAAAATCTTAATTTTTATCTTTTCCAAGATGCCACTGGTCAGTTGATATCTGACTTGTCAGTTTATATTTAATAAGGGTCAGTCTCCAACACAGAGAAGGTGATGGCACCCCACTCTAGAACTCTTGCCTGGAAAATCCCATGGATGGAGGAGCCTGGCAGGCTGCAGTCCATGGGGTCGCTAAGAATCAGACATGACTAAGCGACTTCATTTTCACTTTCCACTTTCACACACTGGAGAAGGAAACAGCAACCCACTCCAGTGTTCTTGCCTGGAGAATGCCAGGGACAAGGGAGCCTGGTGGGCTGCCATCTACGGAGTTGCACAGAGTCGGACACGACAGAAGTGACTTAGCAGCAGCAGTCTCCAATAAAAGGGACTTCCCTGGTGGCTCAGATGGTCAAGTGTCTGCCTACAATGCAGGAGACCCAGGTTCAATCCCTGGGTCAGGAAGATCCTCTGGGGAAGGAAATGGCTACCCACTCCAGTACACTTGCCTGGAAAATCCCATGGACGGAGGAGCATAGTAGGCTACAGTCCATGGGGTTGCAAAGAGTCGGACATGACTTCACTTTCACTTTTTCTCCAGTGAAAGGGTTTAGCACAATGCACCTACCATGTCTGGATGAGAACGCTCCCCATTTAATTGCCATTTCCTCCTTGAGTTCTGTGTTCTCAGCACTTGGTCTATGTAGACAGTTAGCTCTATCTGGTCATATGGCTACTACGTATCTTGCAAAAAGACATATTTAACCCTGTGCTGTAGTGGCTTAGCCTTTGCCTCTTGTTCTGGAATTGCCTAAGCCCAAGAAGTTTGCTTTTTAGTGATGTTTTTTCACCTTGTGCCTGTATTTATTTCAAGGTTTATCTAAAACGAAACTACTGTGGGTGTTTCTGACACCTGTGCCCCTTGGGCTCTGATGCTAACCAAAGTCTCTGTCATGTGCTTCTCAAGACACTGTCCTTCCTCTGCTTGGGAATTCCTTAAGCTTCTCAGGCAGATTCCCTCGTAATATTAGGAAGCCAGTGAAAGCTCCCCTACAATAACCTGTATATGACTTCGAAAACTATCCCGTATTTCTTTGAGTAGTTTCCATTTTAACCTGTGGACAAGCCTCATAAATCCACACTCCCTTTCGGAGGCAGTTGATCATTGGTCCCTTGCTACTTATCAAAGCTTAGTGACAACAATTTAAAGATAGAATCTCAGAAAGACTTCTCCAGCACACCAGAGACTCGGCTGCCTTGTAGTTTAAAAGCAACTATATCAGTGTCTACAAATTTATAGGAAAGCTCCAGTTCTCTCTATAACTTAATTCTTGCCTCAGCTGCCCTTCGCAGCCACTGACATCTGTTGTGGTTTCTTTTGTGTATCACATGGCAAGGATATCTCTAGTCAAGAAGCAACAACTTCTGTGCCTGCCAAGGGCTTTCACTGTCTCCAGGATCTTTGTCAACGCCCTTCTAGACTTGTTAGTTGCTCAGTCATGTCCGACTCTTTGTGATCTCATGGACTGTAGCCGGCCAGGGTCCTCTGTCCATGGCATTCTCCAGGCAAGAATACTGGAGTGGGTAGCCATTCCCTTCTCCAGGGAATCTTCCTGACCCATTGATGGAACCCAGGATCTCCTACATTGCAGGCAGATTCTTTCCTGCCTGAGCCACTGGATTTACTTCCATGAAAAGTTGCTGTCCAGTAGAGAAATATGCCATAATCTGCATCCATAGATCCAGATTAAAATACCATGTGCTTTTTAGTCTTAACAGTGCTGGCCCATGCCACAGTGACTGAAAATTGGTTCAATATAAGCTGTTACAAAGTCTTTGCTGCATAATTATGGTGAAGACTCCAAACCATATGTTTTAGCCCCAGTTAAAAGTCTCATTATTTATTTTCTTTCTCTACTCAGCTTTGTTCTTTCACTTTGTTGCACAGTGTTTTCAGCCAGTACACCAAATGCTGGTGTCTTTCAGGTGACCCTTCAAAACCCCAGCACCCCCACCCCCGCCCTGACTCCTGCACACTAGAAATACAGGAGACCTGCCCGGAAACTGTGACTGTGCTTTTCCTGCCCAGAGGCTGGTTCCCAAAGAGATCAATGGAAAGGAGCTTAGCACATCCAGTTTATCTTCCCAAATTACCAACTGGATAAATTGTTCACTTATGCTGTGTTTGAGTCAGAAAGGGGGCAGAAACCAGCTAGGAGCAGGTTACACTGACTGAGTGTCCTCCAGAGAAAGAGAATGTCAGGACTGAGAGGGGAAACTCTCTGCTTTAACAAAATGATTGACAGTCTCTCAGACATAACACAGACTCAAGGAGAGATGCTTTTGGACTCTGGAGTTGGAGAAGATTCTTGACAGTCCCTTGGACTGAAGGAAATCAGTCCTGAATATTCATTGGAAGGATTGATGTTGAAGCTGAAGCTCCAGTACTTTGGCCACCTGATGTGCGAAGAGCTAACTTATTGGAAAAGACCCTGAGGCTGGGAAAGATTGAAGGCGGGAGGAGAAGGGGAAAACAGAGGATGAGAAGGTTGGGTGGCATCTCCAACTCGATGGACATGAGTTTGAGCAAGCTTCGGGAGTTGGTGATGGACAGGGAGGCCTGGCGTGCTGCAGTCCTTGGGGCTGCAGAGTCAGACACGACTGAGTGACTGAACTGAACTGAACTTTCCCTCAGAGCATGTTTAGCTTTCTTGTAAAGGGTAGCTGTTTCTTTGTGACACTATCATCCCTCCACTATGGAATTTGAGGAAGCGGTGACCACATTCACTAGCAAAGAATCCATTGAGCCAGAGGAAGCCACCCTCTTCCTCAGGGGCCCTTGTGTATCATAGTGACCTGCTGTTAGAAGCATTTCCCGCTTGAACCATCCTGCTTAAAACAGCCACAGTCAGCCCCCACATGCCAAATCCAACAAACCTCCCTCAGTCCTCTTCTAACGTGAGCTCTTTGATATTTGAGACTATACTTTTGGAAATGGTAGGTTTTATTTTTCAGCGTCTCTTGTTCAAAACCTTCTTCTGCCTTGACTTTTTAACACTGAATTCTCCAGGGTCTTTGACCACCTCTCTGAAGTTTCCTTCCCATCCTCCTTCTCAGAGTCCTTGTCCTTTGAGCCTTCCTTAAAGGCTGGAACGCCCCAGGCATCCGCCTCCAGCTCTGGCGTCTTCTAACAATGTGCTCCCCTGAGGCAACACGCTCTCTGCTGTGGGGTCTCCAACAACCTCCATGACAGTGACTTGGAGCGCGTTAACCCTAAGTCAGGCTTCGATGTAGTTTCAACATTTAAGGTCAAGGTGTTCAACACTATATATTTAGTGTTGAACATTATTTACATAATGTTTTCCCTGAAACCTGCTTTCCCTCATATATTCCTTCCTAATAATGCATGGATGCTAAGTCACTTCAGTTGTGTCTGACTCTGTGTGACCCTGTGGGCTGCAGCCCGCCAGGCTCCTCTGTCCATGGGATTTTCCAGGCAAGAATACTGGAGTGGGTTGCCATGCCCTCCTCTAGGGGATCTTCCTGACCCAGGGGTCAAACCTGTGTCCCTTAAGTCTACCTGCATTGGCAGGCAAATTCTTTACCATTAGTGCCACCTGGGAAGCCCATTCCTTCTTTAGTCAATGGAATTCACATTTTTCAAGTCATGCAGGTCATAAACAAGATGGTCATCTTTCATTTCCACATTTTCCTCATTTGTCTTGCTCATCTAGGCAGACTGGAGGGTATCACAGGCATTTGTCAGGCTGGGTTCAGTCCCAGCTCTTCCGTTTCACAGCTCTGTGATCTTGAGCAAGCTACTTCACTTCTCTAATCCTCATTTCCTGAATCTGGAAAGCACGTATGAGGAACAGAACATGCCTCATGGGACTGTTATGAAGATTTAAAGAGAAAAAAGTGTGTGGTGCCCTTAATACAGTGATGGACGCTGAGAAATTGGGCCATGAATATTTTACTGCTGGTGACTTGTGGGTTCTGATTCTGGACTATCTTTTGATTGCATTCCCTTTTTATACGTCTGCTGTCACTGCCCTTATTTATTTCCTTTTCTTTTCTCATGGGGATTATTGCATCTGACTAGCCTCCTTGTTTATAGCTTCTCACCCTTTAAATCCATCATTCATACTGTCACAAGCTTTTACTAAAGCCCAGACCTATTCATACCACACTCCATTGCTTTAATGCTCCAGTGGCTCCCTGTGGTCTGCAGGATAGCCTTCAGGCCCTAGTACGGCATCCAGGCTCTCAGTAATCTGCTTACAACTTGCTTTCCTCATCGCAAACTTCAGGCTGCAGCCACACTGGACTCCACTGTTCCTGAGTGCATTTTCATAATCCTGTGACTTTTTTACCAAAAGAAAAAAAAAAAGATCTTGCAGCGCCAGCCTGAAATTCTCTGTCCTGATCACCCTTCAGATATGACCTCACATTCCTTTCCTTTCTGTTCTGTTAGCAGATTTCCCTCTTACAGTCCTCCCCATTTTTAACCTCATCACAGTGATCTGTGTGTTCATTTCTGCAACAGCGTTGTAAGCTCCTCCAGAGCAGGGACCCTATCCAGTTTTTTGGACAGGGTCCCAACAGTGAGCTCAACGTGGCAGATGATTAGAAAACACTAATGTGAATGAATTTGTAAGTCTAGTAAACATTTTTAGTTAAGATTTCGTACCTGTGAATTCCACTCCTTCACCAGATTGGTTTGATTGTGTTTTGATCACTGCTTGCCCCTCCATTTTTTTGGTGGTCCTGAGGGACACACGTGGTCCGTCCCCAGCCCTGTGCCATGCTAGCCTGACCACGAAGCACAGAGGGGAAGTGGAAGGTGGCATGTTCACAGTGGCATAAGTGAGGTGTTAAAAATTAAATCTGAGATATAGCTGCTAGTTATAATAAGTAAACAGATTAATAGAGGATTTTAAAAATTAAAATAGCGAGAATAGTAGCGACAAGAATTCAGATGGAAGGTGTTTCCTGGAATTACTATCTAGTCTCTCACACCCTGAGAACCATCAGTTCTAACTTAGAAACAAGTACAGTTAAAAGAAATGCTGCTTTATTTTGTACCACATAGTCGACAGATACTTTTCCAGTGTTCATGCAGTTTTATTTCACAGTCTCATTTATTTCTTGTTTTTTTTTGAAGTACCAGGCCAAATATGAGCCCTGTGGAGTTAACGAACAAAAGCATTCTTTTCTGTCTCTGTTAAAACCTTGACTATAGGCTGTTTCACACTGAATACACCTCAGTTTCTTAAACAAGGAGCCAATATGCCCTGAACCACTTTTAGAGAAAATTAAGGAAGACACCTGCCTCGGTGTCATGTAGTGGAACCATTCCAAGTCCCCAAATGCCTGCTAATACAGTCTTTTTATTTTCAGAATAAATGAAAACTCCATTCACTTTGTTGAAACATAATTTAAGCTTCTGCCTTTAAACATTTATCACCCCACATAATTCCTCTTGTGATTCTACTGTCCTAATTGTAAGACCTACCTTCCAACATAAATGCTGGTAAATATAAATTTTTTTGTCTCTCTTTTAAGTAAAATATTGATCATTTCCTAAATATAAAATCCATATTTGCTATAGAAAACAAGGAAATACAAAAAAGAGAAGAAATTTGTTTTATCATCCAAATGTAGCTATTTTTGTATTGTTACATTTTAGATATTTTCTTATATGTTTTGCATTTTATATAGTTGTGGTCTGCTAGATAGAGTCTTGTAGAGTTATGTCCTTATTCTGTCATTTAACATTTGACACATTTCACACATTAAGAAAACTATTTGTATATAAAATTTAATAGCCATATGGATATATCATCATTTATTAACCATTCTCTTATTAAGAAGTATTTTAGTGTGTTTTATGGTTTTAGTCTTTATAAATAAAGATGGTCTGAACAGTTTGTATCATAAAATTTTTCTTCATGGTGAGAATAGACAGAAAATCAACTGTCTTTGAAGCCTACAGTTCTTCCCATTTCATAGAAACAGAAACCCAGTTCCTATGGGAAATATATTACATTACGTTATTGAAATCAGTGTCAGCCGTGCAATTAGATGTGTGGATGTGATTTTCAGAACACTACCTCTTTCCTGGAAACTGTGATTGGCTCAGGGGAAGGCATGTGATGCGGGCAAGGATCATCAGAGATTCTTAAAGGACTTCTTGGGTTGGGCTTTTACTCAGGCTACTAACCTGGTAGGCAGCTTTGCTTGTTGTTGGGAGGAAATCTGCCTGGATGATGGGGGAAAAAGAACTTTGAATTAAACCATTTAATTAATTAAAACATTTAATTAATCGAACCATGAATTAAACCATTTAAACCATATATAGAACATTTCAACCCAGAACAGCAGAATGCATATTTTTTCCTCAAGTGCACTTAGACCTTTCTTAAGGATGGTTAGATCAAAAAACAAGTCTTAACAAATTTTAATTTTCAACAGTATCAAGTATCTTCTCTAACCACAGTGGGATGAATCTAGAAGTTAACAGAAAAGGAAAACTTGAAAAGTCACAAGTATGTGTAAATTATACAACACTCTTGAACAATCAATGGCCCAAAGAAGAATTGAAAAGGAAAACTAGAATATATCTTGAGACAGATGACAACATGCATACCAAAAGTGGGATGCGACAGAAGCAATATTGAAAGGAAAGCTCATACCACTGAACACCTACATTAGGAGAAGGAAGATTATCTCAACTAAGTGACCTAGCGACACACATCAAGGAAGTAAAAGATGAAGAGCAAACTAAACCCAAACTTAGCCGAGGGAAGAAAACAATAAAGATTAGAGAAGAAACGAATGAAACATAGGACAGAGAAAAGTAAAAAAAATTCAGTGAAACTAAAGGTTGATTTTTTAAAAGAAGATAAAATTGACAAAACTTTAAGCCTGTCAAAACTTCTAAAAGATAAACAAAATTGACCAACCAAGAAAATAAACAAAGGACTTAAATAAATAAAATCAGAAAAGCAGACAACTCTAACCACACAAATACAGAGGATTATGAGACTACTATGAACAACAATATGCTAACAAATTGAATAATCTAGAAAAATGAATAAATTCCTGGAAAAAATATAAGTTACCAAGATTGAATGATGAAGAAAGAGAATATTTGAAAAAAACTAAAATTAGTAAGGAGATTGAATCAGTAATCAAAAAATTCCCAGCAAAGAAAAGCTCAGGACCAGGTAGCATCACTGGTGAATTCCACCATTTAAAGAATTAATGCTAATTCTTCTTAAATTCCTCCCAAAAACTGAGGAGTGAGGAACACTTCCAAACATATTTATGAGGCAAGAATTGCCATGATACCAAAGACAGAAAAAGCCATTATAAGAAAACTATAGGCCAGCACCCCTGATAGATATAGGTACAAAAAATCTTCACCAGCATACCAGTGAATCAAATCAAACTCACAGCACATTAAAAGGATCAGATACCATGACGAAGTGGGATTTGTCCCTGGGATGCAAGGATGGTTCAATGTGCAAAAATCAGTCAACGTGACATTTTACCACAGAGGATAAAATTACATGATCATCTCAACAGATGCAGAAGAAGCATTTATAAAATTCAACACTCTTTGTGATTAAAAAACACTTAACAAACTAGGAATGGAGTGAAATTTCCTCAACATAATAAAGACAACTTGGAATGCCCACAGCCAACATACATAATATTGAAAAACTGAAAACTTTTCCTATGGTGTCAGGAATGAACTAAGGATGTTCCTCCTCAAAACTTCTATTCATCATACTGGAAATTCTAGCCAGAGCATTAAGCAAGACCAAAAAAAAAAAAAAAAAAAGAAACACTTTCAAATAAGGAAGGAAGAAGTAAAATTATCAGTTTGCAGAGGACTTAATCTTATTAAGTCCTAAGATTCCACAAAAAGTTAATAATGAATTCATATAAAATGCAAGACATAAAATCAACATATGAAAATAAGTTGCATTTCTATGCACGAATAGTAAACAGGGCTTCTGTGGTGGCTCAGAGGTTAAAGCGTCTTCCCACAATGTGGGAGACCTGGGTTTGATCCCTGGGTCGGGAAGTTCCCCTGGAGAAGGAAATGGCAACCCACTCCAGTATTCTTGCCTGGGGAATCCCAAGGAAGGAGGAGCCTGGTAGGCTACAGTTCACAGGGTTGCAAAGAGTCGGACACAACTGAGCGACTTCACTTTCAAACTTTTCAATAGTAAACAACCTGAAAAGGAAATTAATAAAATAATCTCATTTGCAGTAATATCAAAAGAAATAAAATACTTAGAACAGGGCTTCCCTGATGGCTCAGACAGTAGAGTCTGCCTGCAATTGGGAGACCCAAGTTTGATTACTGGGTCAGGAAAATCCCCTGGAGAAGGAAATGGCAACCCACTCCAGTGTTCTTGCCTGGAAAATCCCATGGACAGAGAAGCCTGGCTGGCTATGGACCATGGGGTCACAAGGAGTCGGACATGACTGAGCAAGTAATATTTAACACTTAGAAATAAACTTAACCAAGGAGGCAGAACACTTTATCCACTAGAAACTATAAGATACTAAGAAAAGAAATTAAAGAAGCTACAAATAAATAGAAAGGCATTCCATGTTCATGATTTGGAAAACTTAATATTGTTAAAATGTCTCTACTATCTAAAGCCATCTATAGATTCAGTGCAGTTCTTATCAAAATTCCAATGGTGCTTTTTATAGAAATGGAAAATGTAATCTTAAAATTTATATGAACCACAAAGGAACCTGAATAGACAAAACAATCTTGAGAAAGAACAAAACAGCAGTCCTTATGTTTCTGACTTCAGGACATAGTACAAAGCTAGATCAAGAAATTTTCTTCCAAAGTCTTATATCAAATTGTATTTCCATAACATTTATTAAGGGAGTCCCTTTTACTGCATCCTTGTCAAAACAGAATATTCTCAATTGTAAGTGTTGGTTATATTTTATTGTCAAGAAATGATTTACCTGTTTTTTTCTATTCTATTGCCTATAAGTTTACTAAAGCCTTTCTTCACATAGAATTGGTTGTGCTTAAACATTGCTTCTCTGGCATATAAATAGCTCACTACTGTTTTGTTTGTCAGTGGAGGGTATGCATTAAAGTGGAATAATGTGGGTGGTAAAGAGGCAATTAATTATGAAAAGTTTTATTATTTTAAACCTGCATGTCAGTAAGTTAAAAAATTCAGAAACTCAGTCATTAGAATTCTTCCTTGCTAATTTCTTTTCCTTTCCACCAAGAGAGTAAGTAAACATTCTTGGAAACATGTATGTTTCCAGCATGTATTTGAAGTCTGTGGTTGATTCTCTTAAGTTTTCAGGAAGAGCAAAACTGTATAGAACTGATCCATTGTAGAAGCATCTTTCTAAGAAGGCTGGAAGATACTAACAGGTCCATAAGCCCTGAGATTCTGTTCTCTATATTCCCAGTTGTCCTGTCCTTCAGGGGAGAGGCTTATGATATAAAGTTTGCCATAGCAACTTCAGTGATTCCTGTGTGTTTTGATAGGGCCTATCAAACTTCTTACGTGTCCTGGTCAACGTACATTTCAAGTGTCCACTGTAGTGCTTTACACAGAATCAGTACTCAATAAAAGTTTGTTAAATACCAACAAATGTATATTAAAAAATGAATATCTATAGAGTTAGCATGGTGAGAGATTCTTCCTAACCCATATCACTTTTCAGTAATTAGGAAAATTACTTAGAAACTTCTGCCAAGACATTAGCAAATACTTTTCTAGGGTTCAGAATTTTAGAGCTGCAAGGAACCTCAGAAAATATCCAGTCCAATTATACACTTTTTAAAAGTAGAGACCAGATTGGAGGCCAGCTTTCCCATTTTAATCACGGTGCCTTTCCTTTGAAGGAAAACCACTTTACATACATATAGTCATCAAATCTTGAGTCTGATCCCTGGAAGAGAAATGATAATTCATCTAATTTTTTTCATATGTCAGGATAGTGATTAAACTTACAAACGAGTAAATATATTTTGTTTGTAGCTTTTCCCTTTGAATTTTAATGTGAATTTTATTTTGGTATTAGTGGCCTGAAATTTCCTTTGGCTAGAATTTCATAACAAAGATTGCTGATTGTGCATCAGAAACAATGTGAGCAACAACACAATGGAATGGCACGTTTAAAGTAGTAAAAACAAAATAAGACTGTCAGTGAAAATTTCACATGGATGGGTGAAAGTGAAAGTTGCGTCTGACTCTCTGCAACACCATGGACTGCATTCTCCAGGCCAGAATACTGGAGTGAATAGCCTTTCCCTTCTCCAGGGGATAGTCCCAACCCAGGGATTGAACCCTGGTCTCTCACACTGCAGGTGGATTCTTTACCAGCTGAGCTATCAGGGAAGCCCATTCTTCAAAATAAGGATGAAATTAAACTACTTGAAATGAAACTACTTTCAGGTAGGGAAAACAGAAGAGATAAAAGTAAAACAACAAAAACAGAAAAATTAGTTTCCCATGGAGTTCTTAATAACATATTTTCATCACTAATATTTTTAGAGCCCCCTAAATAGAATATGATACTTTAACAGTTTTTAAAAGTCATTTTCCTTTACTTTGTGTTCTTATTAGAGATACTAATTTCTCCAGGGTTGTTGAATACTCAACGTTAAAAAGTGCTACAAGGGTTATGAAGAGGAACAGATAAAAACTCTTCTTTTATGAAATTTATAGGCAGATAAGAATTTACTTAAAGTACCATGATACACTGTAGGAGTTAACAGGGACACTAAGACACCAGATAAAACACTGGAAATATATGGAAATAAAAGGGAATACTTTAGAGTGGGAGAATGAAAGATAATTTTTGAAAAAGGCTCTGAACTAGCCAAATTTGTTAATTATCCCTTTTCTCTTGTACACAATTTCTCATTTTCTGTGGCTTCCTTCAAGATTTTCTTTTTCCTTACTTTCAACAGCGTGACTTGTGCATAGGTGCATGGGTAGATGTGCATCGGTAGAGCCTGACATTTTTTGTTGTTCAGTCGCTTAGTCGTGTCCGACTCTTTGTGACCCCATGAACCGCAGCACGCCAGGCCTCCCTGTCCATCACCAACTCCCAGAGTTCACTCAGACTTGCGTTCATCGAGTCAGTGATGCCATCCAGCCATCTCATCCTCGGTCATCCCTTTCTCCTCCTGCCCCCAATCCCTCCCAGCATCAGAGTCTTTTCCAATGATCACCAGTCACATACACAGCTGGGTTTTGTTTTTGCTTTGGCTCCATCCCTTCATTCTTTCTGGAGTTAATTCTCCACTGATCTCTAGTAGCATATTGGGCATCTACTGACCTGGGGAGTTCCTGTTTCAGTATACTATCATTTTGCCTTTTCTTACTGTTCATGGGGTTCTCAAGGCAAGAATACTGAAGTGGTCTGCCATTCTCTTCTCCAGCGGACCACATTCTGTCAGACCTCTCCACCATGACTCGCCCATCTTGGGTTGCCCTGCGGGCATGGTTTAGTTTCATTGAGTTAGACAAGGGTGTGATCCTAGTGTGATTAGATTGACTAGTTTTCTGTGAGTATGGTTTCAGTGTGTCCGCCCTCTGATGCCCTCTTGCAACTTTGGTATACTCCTTTCGCAATTTTGAACCAGTCTGTTGTTCCATGTCCAGTCCTAACTGTTGCTTCCTGGCCTGCATACAGGTTTCTCAAGAGGCAGGTAAGGTCATCTGGTACTCCCATCTCTTTAAGAATTTTCCACAGTTTGTTGTAATACACACAGTCAAAGGCTTTGGTGTAGTCAAGAAAGCAGAAATAGATTTCTTTCTGAAAATCTCTTGCTTTTTCCATGATCCAGTGGATGTTGGCAATTTGATCTCTGGTTCCTCTGCCTTTCCTAAATCCAGCTTGAACATCTGGAAGTTCATGGTTCATGTACTATTGAAACCTGTCTTGGAGAATTTTGAGCATTACTTTGCTGGCGTGTGAGATGAGTGCATCTGTGAGGTAGTTGGAACATTCATTGGCATTGCCTTTCTTTGGGATTAGAATGAAAACTGATCTTTAAAGTTAAAGGCATAGTTTCCTAAAGGAGAGATCTTTATTTTAATAAGTGATAAATCTCTGTTCTTATCAAGTGCTGTGCAGTAACTTATATCATTTGGTGTTTCCAACACCTCAACCTAACCACTTTGATCCACATTCTCCTTTAATCCAAGTTCTATTAGGAAATTGGTTCAAAATTGTACCAAGTGAAATATAGATAAAAATAAATCTCTGTCAGAGAGGTATGGTAAACATTAGCAATGCAGAAGACACAGAAGCTGTAGGTTTGATACCTCAGTCAGGAAGATCCCTGGAGGAGGGCACGGCAACCCACTCTAGCATTCTTGCCTGGAGAATCACATGGACAGAGGAGCCTGGCCGACTACAGTCCATATAGTCAATCAGAGTTGGACATGCCTGAGCGACTGAGCATGCACTCTCCCATAATTGATTTCTGTGGAAAATTACGTTTTATCGTGTGTGAATGTCTCCCCCTCCCCCACAGCTTTCAGTTCAGTTCAGTTCAGTCGCTCAGTCGTGTCAGACTCTTTGCGACCCCATGAATCACAGCACGCCAGGCCTCCCTGTCCATCACCAACTCCCAGAGTTCACTCAGACTTGCGTCCATTGAGTCAGTGATGCCATCCAGCCATCTCATCCTCTGTCATCCCCTTCTCCTCCTGCCCTCAATCCCTCTCAGCATCAGAGTCTTTTCCAATGAGTCAACACTTCGCATGAGGTGGCCAAAGTACTGGAGTTTCAGCTTTAGCATTAGTCCTTTCAAAGAAATCCTAGGGCCGATCTCCTTCAGAATGGACTGGTTGGATCTCCTTGCAGTCCAGGGGACTCTCAAGAGTCTTCTCCAACACCACAGTTCAAAAGCATTGATTCTTCGGTGCTCAGCCTTCTTCACAGTTCAACTCTCACATCCACACATGACTACTGGAAAAACCATAGCCTTGACTAGA
>SJYA01005291.1:14216-24276 GCA_006410615.1 Neotragus moschatus
GCGGTGCACACTTCCATACACTATCTGCTGTTACATGGACACACAGAGAAGTCCCACTACACGCCAGAAGCACACAACCAGGTCTCTGCTTTTGCAAAGAGCCTCCGCGACGGACTTCTGTCACGGTCACTAGGCACGGCTGATCTGCAAAATAGCATGCTTGCAGTGACAGAGAGGAACGAGACGTGCTGGTATACGTACGGAGAGCGGCAAAAAGACTGGATGTAACTTTTCAGCCAAAAAGAAGCCCGACAGGCATAAGAGGCAGACAGCCGCTACTAGGTAGAAGGCACGTTCGGCATGGTCTGCGGGGTGAAATGCGTTCGCGCAGGCGTCATGCTTCATGCGAATATTCTTGCAACTATACGAGGGCCCATGATGCATGTGAGAGCATACCAGTCACGCGCCTGCTTCTCAAAAGCACACGAAACTACTCGGCGAACTCAAGTAGGTGCGTGTGTATGAATGCAGCGGGCGCCCCGTACGCAAGCATGCTAGAAAGACACAGCACACGTGAAACACCTCTATACTTACACGTGACGTGTACGTAGGTGCTAACTTACTCAGCACACAGCCTCGTAAGAGACAGCGCACGACGGACCCATGCCCACGCAGACGCCTGTCTACTTGTGCACCTCCTTGCTCACACGTGGGTACGTCGCTCCCGCATTTTGCACCTACTCCCCCATTCGCGCGCTTCGCGTTCTGCCGTAATGCCTATGTGTATCTTAACGCAGCGTAGGCATAAGAGAAAAAACGGGGGTGGCTCCTTATACCGCAGCAACGTGGAGCGGCCGGCACGCCTGGGTCTTAGGTGAAGAAGCACCGAACTCGCTAGACCTGGTCTGACTCTCTAGACACAGCGAAGCCAGGAGGCCGGAACACACCCGGTCTTGTTAGCGTGAAACCGCAGAGAGCGTGTCATGCGGGATTCAAATCTTCAGGGCGGAAACGCCAGCAGTATCGTCTGGAGTACGGCTCAGTAGTCGTTCTGGCATAGACAAAAGCTAGCAACCGACTGCTGTGCGTCGTGGTAGTCCACGGAGATCGTAAGCCAGCTGGGGAAGAGGACTCTTGTATGATATCCATCTGCGCGTATACGTCTATAAGCGCGCTTGTATTCATTTAGGTATTCGGCTGCACACACTGGTGCACTTAAAACCGACACTGCATAAATTGCTCAACGCCGTGAGCGACAACCTCCGGTGTGACCGCGACTTTGAGGCGCCACGGTGGGCGAGTTGTAAACCCTGAGTTCCCTGTAAAGTGATGCATCCTTTTACAGATGGAGACCCCGACTGGCGAAAAAAAGGCAGGACAGTCCTTCACTTACTAGAGGGGGGGTAGCGGAAACCGCTGCTGTCGCCTGTGCCGCCAGCGTAGGCCCGTGGGCATAGGTTAGTACTGGCGTCTCCTCTCCGACAGTAGGCATTCGCATCCGTAGGCGGCGGCTGACCCTGTGGCATACGCACGTACCAGTGCATCATCTAACAGTCCACTTGAGGAGCGTTCAAGCCGCCATAAGCATCTATGTCTGTTTTGGGCACGTGGCCGCGCTACGTTTACCTGCATATGGAGGAGCCGTACTCTCCCAAACTGCACAGACTCAGCGGAACTACCTGCCCGCCGCCGCATACTGGCTTCCTCGCAGACATATACCTAGCGAAAATTCTTCCAAGTGACACATATGTATAGGCGCACAGCACGCAGAGCCACTCCGCGAATGTGCGCCGTGCATGTACTCCAATGCTGAGGACTAGAAGCACGACGCCGGTGTACTACCTGGGATAAAGGCCACCGGCGCTCTTTGTGGTCATGCACAGAAAGCAAGACAGGCACGAATAAAGTACCATTGTCACCGGCTGTCGTGTTAAAGGCTCAGAAGGGAAAAGGACCACAGTGGTCATGCACAGAAAGCAAGACAGGCACGAATAAAGTACCATTGTCACCGGGTGTCGCGTTAAAGGCTCAGAAGGGAAAAGGACCACAGCTACGTGCGCCCTTCTTCGTGCTAGGGAATGACTAATGCGGAGAATGGCCTGGGGCCGCCAGATAGCGTTTGTATAAGGATGTGGCTGACAGCAAACGAGATGACGTTGAGCCTAGAGAGAAGTATCCAGGGTCGAACGTACGGCACGATAACTGCGTACGCTTCAGGAGATACAGCGCCGTGGTCAGACTACAACCCCTCATGCGTCCAGACTCTCAGCCCGAAATCTGCGCTGCAGCGGCAGTTTTTTAGGCACACGCGGGAGGCCCACATCCTTCTTGCTCTCAAACATCTTCCGACATGCGCGTCACGCAGAAGCTGTAGACCATATGCAAGGGCCTCACAAACTTTCCACGAGTGCCACGGCGGACGTGCTGTCGTATGTGTCGGCTGTGCACTCTGGTCCAGCGAAACGACCTGGACAATCGCATACCGTGTGCGTACGCAGAATCCTGGACGCGCCCTCTGAACCTTCTATAATCTCAAATTCAGCACATATATATATGCACCCTCACATGCGGGCAGACGACCTGCGCAACATGCAAGAGAGCCGCAGGATCTCGGGCTCCGGCAGGGCCGCACTTACTCTACAGTTTCAGTCGTCTGTTTTTCTGCCTCAAGAAAAGATGAGTAGCGGAGAATGCCGCATCCACGTCCTGGTGACAGATGACTTCTAGGGCCCGCGAGAAGGGACGCTGTGGTCAGTGACTGATGGGCTCCGTTCCCTGGATTCGCAGCGCTGCAGAGCTTCTGCACCATACCGGAAACGAAAGCCTACTATGTCGGCGTCTGGAGTGATATCGGTACACAATCAAAACAGAGCTGCTAAATACAAAGATCAACCGTTTTCCGGTACCTCCCCGGGCTTGACTCCGATGCGCACGCCGCACATGATGGACCGAGCCGGCAGTGCCGACGACGGTGGCCGAACATCGTGTCTGGAAGGATAGTTTTACTCCACCAGTACGATGTTCTCTTGCAACCACCACCATCTGAACAGGATGCCGACCAAGGGCGGCATGCCGGCGCGCCCTTACCGCGGCGTGCACGGGTGCTCTTGTTCGTCGAAATGCCCGCTGAGCGTAACCGTCGTCCTGCGCGAATGTAGTCAATTCGACGCCGACAGCACACCAAGCATGCATCCACAGGGTCATACGTGCTCCCCGCCGCTGTACCTGTGCTTATTCTGGACAGTGCGCCAGGAGGACGCATGTACGTATATGCGTCGATGCGGAGTCACAGATAGAGCGAAGTGCTCTACGCGCACGTGATAGGTAAAGTAAGTGCGTGTTCAGAAGCAGAACGAGTAGTGTAGAAACGCCAAGAAAGGTGTGCATCTCACGTGGTGACGCGTAGGCGAGCCGGCTGTGCGGGGACAGCTATCGCCGATTCGGCTGTCGTGAGTGGACTCTCACCAGGAAACTAGGAGCCTTCAGTGTGTGCTGCCGCCGCCGACTGCTCTTTATGTGTTGCCGTCCTGGGGGAGTGCCGACAGGACGTCGGCATCCAAGCCGGTCGCTTCCGCATACCCATTCTGACCCCTCTAAATACAAAATTGCGGATAGTCTTGATAATCTTTGAAGGTGCACGCGTCGGTTGTTGTACTGGTACAACTGTTCAAACTTGCTTATGCGATGCTGTCAGGAAAGTGTAAGGGAGCCTGGATTACACGCAGAAACCCTTGCAATAGTGCGTATAGGGGTTGTTTACCGGCAAATGCGGCGCCAGTGGGCCATAGGAGCAAGCAGTATGGACGCGTAAAGGTGAAAATTATTGGGCTGGGATGCGCTCCAAAGGATACTTTCCTTGTAGGCTCGCTCAGATAAGGCCGAAGGCATCTCCTGCTGTGCCTTTCAGCATTGACACTAATCACGTGCATAGGCCACGATGTGCAGCCACACATGCTCCCGCCTGTTTGATTTCGTACGTGCGATCTGTCGGGGACCTCATCTTGAATTCACTCCAACCAACGAATGATATTCACTCAGCCTTTCCACCTAAGGGGGCAACGATCACAGCAGCCTATCCGTGTACACACCCGTAAAATCGGGGATCAGTGCTGGAATACGTGAGGGCGGTTTCAGGGGTTCACCTGACGGCAGGTGTACAAGGACGCACGGAGTCGTGTTTTCAACTTTTATGCTGTGAACTGCTGAAGACGTCGCCGACTATATGCGTTTCAGGAGCAGGAGCTCCCACACCCCCTTACACATTATGATGCCCGGTTTGCACGCGTCCTGAGCTTCTGCCATCTCGACAACTAGGTACAACACCTATCACTAGTGAATACTGTCTCATGCAAAGTAGTGCTTTCCCCCGCTGCAAGCGGGGGAAGCGCACAATGCACTCAACGTTCCGCAGCCGCCTCCTGGCAGACCCATAGCAAGCACCCCAACGTGACAGTCTTTACACTTGATAATAGTGAAGAGCTTAACGGATGTCGCTACCGGATGTGTTTGAGCGTCTGTTGCAGTCTGATCTCACTGCTAGTAGACGAACGGACTTTTACGTGAATGGGCGCGTGCTTTACAAAGTTGTGGACAAAGGAACCAGTACCGTGACCGTGATAGAGCATACATTCTGGCGGCGGCGCGGCGGGTTTTCGTTTGTTGCCGTCGGGTCTCATTGCCAGCAGATGAACGGGCTTTTACGTGAATGAGCGCGTGCTTCACAGAGTTATGGACACAGGAACCAATACCGTGGCCGTAGTAGAGTACAGATTCTGACGGCGGCGCGGCGGGCCTTCAGGGCGCACCTTTGTGTGTAGGCTTTGAAAGAAAATAAGCGGCAGTAGTCTAGGACGTAGGGCCCCCAGTAGGTCCGCGGTTCCGTGTATTCGTCTTTGTTATCCCTGGCAGGCAGCGGTCGCAGAAATTCTTTGTCTCGTACCGCTGCCACCTTCGCAAAAGACTGTGGACGCATACAGTTTTCTAAGACAAGCACCGCAAGTAGCTTGCGCTGGCACGCTGCGTCCACCAATGTACCGGTGGCTTGCAGCCATCACGGAGAAGACGACTGGCAGCAAAAAGCGTGGGCGGCGCACGACGAAACAGTCTGCAGAGAAAATCGTAATGGAAGGCATGTGTCCACCTCAACAGCCGACAGGTGAGGCGCCGCCGGAATGCCCACGCAGCTAAGCCTCTGACTGCTTGCTGCTCTGGCTCTGCAAGCACAGTTGCGGTTCTTAGCTGAAGGCGCCTGCCAGTACATGCATGTATATGCAGAGAGAATACCTCATCGGTCCTCGTTTCTATTGAAGTCACCCGTCACTAGTACTGGTAGCTGTACATCGCAGGCACGTGCAAGGTTACTCCTACCACAAGTTTCTATGTGCGCGCGCCCCTGTGCGTGTCATGGTTTGAAGGCAGCGAGGCGCACGTACGCTGCTGCAGACGAAGAACAACACTTTGCCATATAAGGTGGGGATACTGTCTCCTCCAAGAGTCGGATGCGCGCTACGTTCCTTCGCTGGCATGCGAGCCGGCCATCCTAGCAGGCACCGCTCCCGTTTCAGGTATGAAGATGGAACTTCGGCGTGCGCGCGGCAAGCACGCGTGGATGACCAGCGCAAAAAGACAATGGGGCAGACCGCGTAGCATACGCCTGGAACCGTACCAGCGCTGTGCAGACCGCCTCCAGACGCGGTACTATCTTTTCGCGCATCCTTGAAGAGTCTGCCCAAAAAAAGACCAGCCACGTAAACGGAGAAAACCAGCAGCCAAGGAGCTTCTGGCGGAACGCCGCTTTCAAAACCTCGTCGGCCTGCATTTGGTTTACCCTCAGAGCGCACGCGCCGACAACGAACGTGGGAGATAGTTGCCGCAGCGTCAGCGCCTGCTGTGGAGCCTCCCACAGAGCACGGCAGCTGCGGTACCGACCGCTGCAGGTCGTCGTAGGGCTCAGTGCAGCGGTCATACTTGTTCGTTTACTGCTTTCCTGCGTATATCAGGAACCATGCTGGGGAGCAGCACTAGCACCCCGCTTCTTCCCTCCGTGGGGCCATACCTGCCGACTAATTTTCAATCCGGCGCTCTTCTGCATAATCCTCGCGGTCGCATCCTTCACCGAGCAAGGTAACCAGGCTGCGTATCGGTAGGGTGAAGCCCATGTGCTTCAGGGAGCTTGCTGCACGCAGGCGTGTCCCCGCGCCTTCCGCGGAAGTCACGTCAGCGTTGAGGTCGCATGCTGCTGACTAGCGAAGCTGTAATTCGCAAGCAACCTGCCTGCCCAACGCGTGTATGCGCGCACTAATCGACGGTTGGCTATCCGCGCCAGTTGATCTCTTCCCCACGCCTTCAGCGAAAGCACGCACATACAAACGCGTGCTGTCTATACCTGCCAGGATCCTCTAGATTGGCGTGAGCCTCAGAGGCTCGTCAGGTGCAGCTCTCAAGTCTACCTGCAGGTATCTCGAATACTGGCTTGCGCCGCCACCTCTCCCGCCTTAAGGGAGTGGTTTTCACGCTTCCCTAGACAGTTCGTGTAGAGTTCCAGGAGAGGCGGCGGCACCCCATGGAGTGTCCCATCTCCTCGGTTGCCGGCTGTCACACTCCAAATGCGCTCCCGAGAGTCCTTCACGTGTGATAATCCCTTGTGCAGGCCGCTGCCTCGAGTTACGAACACACCAAAACGGTTTCTACCCCCTAACGACGTGTTCTCAGTGGAGTCGCGGCGTAATTCGCGGTCTTAAGTGGTTAGGCAACCAATGAACTACTTTACGCTTCTGGCCTGGAGCGAATGAAAACACGAGCTCTATCAGGATGCTGCCCACGCCACGGTAGGGGCACGAAAATAGTAATATGGGGCAAAGCGTACTTATAGTGGCCACTGGTCCGTTAATAACGGCAACGCGCCACGCCGATACGTGATTTCCTATCGTGACAACGCTTGTTACGTTGTCCGGCCTAGCAGGTCTAGTTCTCTTGCACTCTCCGTTCGCCGGCCGTCCGTTCTACGTGGCGTGCCCAGGGGACTTAATCCCTGCTTCTCATCTGCCCTGCTAGGCTTTGCCGTGAATACGGCAGTAGCCAAGACCCCCTGTCACACGCCCATGTCTCGGGACTTCGCCAGCCGCGTGATTACGCGTCACCAAGAAGCCACGGCGGCAGAACGGACTCGAAACGCGACACGTGAACACGCGTGCGGTCGGTACTCCCCGCCCGTGTGAAATCGGATGTACCGCCCGGGCTTAAGCACACAGGGTTGAGGGCGCTCTGCCTTCAACAGCGAACTCAGTGTCTTCTTTCATTCGAATTCAGATGCCCCCCAGGCTATGCGCCATGTGGACACGTGTGCTCCTGCTTCTGTCACAGGCGCGCTAGCTACGGCATTACCGGGTGGTACTCAATTGTTACCGTCTCGCCTGGACACGGCCGCGTCCACCACAGCTTGGCAATGGAGTTTAGGGCCGGGGAGCCAAGGCGACTTATTCCTACCAGTGCATTGGAGACCCCGCTGGATATGCCGTGGATTCAACGCAGTGGAGCTTTGAAGTGTCTTGCGCCTTTCTAATTCCGAAGGTCTGCTCAGTACCTAAATTACGTCCCATCAGCTGCGCGGCGACTGAAACGTACGAACCCCGGGGGGTACCCAGCCGTAGACGCGTGCTCACCTCTTCTGTGGTCTTGAGTGGAAGCTTACGTTCCGTAGCATATTCCTGTCTTCATTCACGGCGGAGCCTTGCACTTTGGGCGGTCATAGTTGTCGTGCTATAAACGCAAGAAGCAGAAATCCTGGTGGCACCTCGACCTACGCTGGCTGCCATAGTCCTATGATGTTCAGGTGTTAACGAATTGAGATTTGCCATTCGACGCCTGCGGCTGGCGGCTATTCGCAGAGACGCTGCGTGTTGCACCCTGCGGCAACACAGGCAGGCCTTCCAGTCATTCTTATCTACTAAGTTACTTCCGGCTATCAGGTAACCCGACGCTGCAGGCTCGACCCTCTCTGCTCTAAGCGTCTCGGACAAGCGTTTTCTGCCGAATGCACTGGACTGCGCTTTAGACAGTTTCATGCGGCTCTTCGACACATGGGAATGAGGTTTCCATCGCCTGCCGACTCCGTCAGGGGTTCTTTTCCTTGCTGGCGGCGGCGCACTGACAGGAGTCCGTCAGGGGTTCTTTGCCTTGGTGGCGGCGGCGCACTGACAGGAGTCAGCGTGCGGTGGCTTCGCTTAATAAGGCACACAAGACGAGGTCCTTGATTTTGACAACGGGACTAGGAGGTTTCCGCATCTCGAAGGAGCTGCGCGTGCTCCTGGTACCGTAGCTTGTCTGCCGCCGAATTGTCGCTGAGACGCCTGAGAAAGCAAGCGGCGCAGTGACTGAGATCGTCTGCGTCCCGCCGTGCTGCACACTTCATTTTGTGCGGTGGTCCAGCAGCACACACTTTGCACGTGGTACGGCAGCTTCTTCAGTACGCATGTATGCCGCTGAGCGCTGCAGCCCGAAAAACTAGGGTTTGAGGGCGTGTGATGTATGAAGTGCCGCTCAGTGCTCCTTTTCCTGTTTTCCCCTGTGCACCCGTTTTCTTTACTTGAGCCACAACCGCCCCCACCGTCCGCACTGCGTACCAGCTGTCAGTAGTTTTATCACACGCCGGTTCCACGGGGAGGGGCAATTGGACCTTTGCCGGGGCAGCTAGCGCGCCGACTGTGCACATGTCGTTCCTCATTCAAAATCGCTTGCAGACCTTCTGAACCCGACCGCGCATTTTCTTTCTCTCCTACATCTCCGCATGCTGTATACTGGTGTGCGGAGACGAAGTGCCTACAGGAAGCTAGTGGGCGCGACGGCTTCCGCGTCCGCTAGCGCTGTGAAGTCGGCTCCGAATGCTGGCGGGCGCCGCCCCAGAAGACTCAACCACGCGGCGAGGAGCGACTGTGAAGGCCAGGAGAACGTGTCGCTAGTCCAGCACGCTTGAACATGTAGCACTTGACATTCCTTTCTCTCCTCCTTTTTATGGTTTACGAAGCTATGTCTTGGTTTGTGGTAAACCAGCACGCGGGTGACACTCTCCACGAACGAAGGGCCTCTCGCAAGCGCCCACAGTACTCCGCTGCCGTTCGCATCTTCCCTTTGACGCGATCTTTGACAACGGCGCATGTCGCGGTGCATCAAACAGGAAAATCGGTAATATTTTCCAGTCTTTTCTGCAGTCTTGCGTAGGACCCAGTCGGATTTTTTTCCCAAGAATCTGCGGATGGTCCGGCCCTATACTGGCGAGAGCGACTCACCGAGTGACCAGCCGTGTGTGTACCTTCTTGCGTACATCGCTGCCTAGCCGTCAGGGGCGGGGATACCACGTTACAAGCCAGCCGCCACCTGCTTTCTCGCGAGTCTGATCTGTGCGCCGAAGCGGTGGTGAAAACTCATCACACTGCGGGGAGAGGGTCAATCGGATTCATTTTTCGTGAGGCGTGGAAGTGCGGGAGACCGCCGTGCGACATCGGCCGTCCTGAAGCGTAGCTACACCGGAATTTCTCCTCGCGAACACCCTGATTCGTGTTTTTAAGTTCGACTCGCTCCCGTCAACACCACTGCAGCGGGATTTTGAGCCACGGTAACATTGGCACTTTGAGGCAGAATGGCGTCCACAGACGACAACGTGTTCGCCAATGATTCCTCGTACCACTGGGAGATGCGCCGCAAGGCGTCATTCTCCAAGCTCACGGGCGCAGTGCCCAGAGCGATCCCGGGGATGTATAACGAAGAAGAGGACCCTCACGCAGACGTGAAAAAGGAGAAGCTCTGGAAACTTATGGAGACGTACTTGAGTTCCGACATCCACTCCATCCAGAGAAGCGTGGTGAACCATGTGGTACGTTGCACACCAAGAGTCACGACGCAGAACAGCCAGGACGCAGAACAGCGAGGACGCAGAACAGTTCCCAAATGCCACAGCGACTACCAGGCAGTTTCGTTTACTTGTGATAGGCGAGATTCCGCGTTCCTTCTCCACTGGGGAAACTTTCACTGCTTAGCCACAGCAGACGAGTAGCCACGGCAGCTACTTTAGCTTCGCAGTCACGGCGACTACGAAGCAACCGTTTTGACGTCAGAGAGGCGGGGG